>JAOEHI010052615.1:0-16431 GCA_025447815.1 Percopsis transmontana | reverse complement strand
ACACACACACACACACACACACACACACACACACACACACACACACACACACACACACACACACACACACTTTCTTCAAACATCCTTCCTTGGGGAGCATATGCGGCGCAGCGATCCGACACTAATTCCTCTGCCTGCTCTCCGAATAATCCAATCTGTTCTACCTGGGAAAGAGTGGAAGGGACAAGAACAACAGACCTAGAAAAGGCCCCACAAACAAGTAAACAACTCTGGCCTTTTAGACGACTGCAGATTGTTTATCCCCTATTCAGCCTTAACCGATGTTATTCTCGCACCAATGGCATGTGACTACCCACATTTTAGTTATATCGCCGAAGATCTACTATCATTAGCATTTCATGTGTATAAAATCCCCCGTTTTAGGCAGGATATGTCGATATCTGAGCAGAGTTCATTTTGCCTCCAATTGCTGTGAAATCCCTCCAGAGACTTCATTTGCAACACCATTGAACACAACTGGCCCAAGTACATGCACGCAAACATTGAAATGCACATGCCGATTTACGTGGCTACAGTACGGGGATCCATAAAAGCTCAACTTTGCCCTGTACCATTTAAAAATGTTATAAGTAAAATGCTTTTATTAACACATGGGGTCCTATTTTAATCTATCTATATCAAATCCATTTTAACGGCAGAAAAAATGGTCGTACAGCCAGGTGGATGGTTCAAAAGGGTTGTACTTAGGGCCAGATTTACTAACATCCCAATTTAATAGCAGACACATGTAAGTAGTTTGTATCACATTTTGAACGCACTGTCTTAAAAGAGCTCCAAGATACACACAGAAATGTCAAAAAATGTTACAACCATCCCCGGACTCCCCTACGATGGAATGACCCAGACGCAGGGAATGCAGAGTTGAAAGAAGTTTGGGCATGGCAGGTATTGCGTGACTCCTTCTTGTAATTGGCATCAAATCATCCTTTAGCTCAGCTAGATAAAAAAAATAATCGGTTGAGAACTTCTCCGAGACGAGTGCATGCTTAATTCAGTGTATACTTTTTGTGAGAGGGCGCAAGCGACGGCGCAACCCCTTGCATCATCAACATATCCAGCAATTGGAATTTCCGCACGTAGGAGGCAGCACTGCATCAGTTGTCTTGTGTGTGAACTGGCAGACAGCATACCATTCGGTAAAACAAAAACAATGAACGTTATGCCATTGTATGTAAGAAATGTTCAAAACAGTAACCTGGTACAGCGTCGGAAGTAATGGCAATTGTATAAAACATACTCTGACCATGATGAAGGCAAAGCTATTTCTTTCATTCAAGGCCAAGCTAACGTTTTACAACGTTTGCCTTTGGACGGCGGTATCAATAATAGTAGCCTAGTAGGCCAACCGCTTGTTTGTATGTGTAGTGATGACCAAACCGAAGCCCCTTATTTTTCAAACCCTGGCTACGGCCCTGTGCGCAACACGGTTTGCACCTTCCTTTCAAACAAATTAAATATAGATGCTGTCGCTATCAGCTGAAATTACGTTTAGGCTTGATAGATCCCATTGTGTGTAGTAAATCAATGTATTTGCATGTTCCCCTCCCATTATTTTTCACATTAAAATTGAAACGCCCCAAATGCATATTCATTAAGGAAAACATAGTAAATGAACATGCACTTTTGAAAGACGTCATCCTCCGTGCACACCAGTAGTAGATCAGCTTGCATGTTAATTTGCGGGTGATATCAAGTTTGCACACGATTTTACTCATGCAAACCTTTAGTAAATCCCCATGTCTATTAATTATTCATGGGTGTGTTTTGGGTGTAACATGCAATAAACCAATCAGAGTGTCATTTCCCATTCCCTTTAGGAGCCAGGTGGCTTGCACCTTGGTGGATTGCTATTATAATGGCACATTTGCCAAGTAGTATGAAAGAACGTTTCTCTGCAGAGGAAACTGATCTGCTCGTGCGCTGGGTGAAATGTGTGAGCAGACCATCTACGGCACCAGCAGGATTCCAGCAGGATAAAATATCTTGATGTGCAAAATAACATTTCACATTGTGATCTTTTTATTTTTAATCTTTTCCATGTTTGTGCACTGCTGTGTGTCCCTATGTGTTTAACAGGAGTTAAACATTAAACATGCAGCAGATAGGGGTTAGGCATCTTGCTCAAGGATGCTTACAGGTAGGCCAACTCTGGGGCTCGAACCCATGACCTTCCGGTTGGGAGGCCAACACCCACTATCCTGTCCCCCCTATCCTGTAATCCTGTAATAGGAACAATTATTCTGTTATGTCAGTAGTTGTTATGTAAAGGTTTTAGTTCAAACATGTACGTTTGCTGTGTATTAAAACACAACAGCCAACAAAGAAAATTAGCATATGCGTAATGAGTCCATAACGAGTGTGTGATTCTGTTCTGGAGATGAAACGCCTGCACACTTGCTAGTATGACAACAACATCTCAGAAATGTGTCATGCTCTATTTGGCTGCGACGCTCAGTATGTTTACATTCTTTCCCAAAGGATGGTGATGTTTGCCCTGGAAGGCTGGAGTTTGTGCTGCTGAAAGAGTCTGACTGTCAACATTTAGAAATAGATAGGGCCCCTGATCGGGCCATGATTGGCAATACCGATCAGTTAAAAAATGCCTGAATTGGCCTCTATTCTGATCTTTGATATTGCATCGGGACATCCCTAGTTCGTTCAGTTTATCCAGGCGGTTCACCATCGCATCAGGTCAGAGATTTTAGCTATGTTTGTTCATTTATAGGGACGTACAGTATATCACTAACACTATCCAACACAGACATATTTAGCTAAATTATTGCAATTGTGATTTTTCACATTACATTGATAATTTTATTAATGTATTTATTAATAATTGGAAGAAGTGTGGGAGGATGTGAAACTGCATGGCACACATTGAGTCACAGTACAGCGTGTCTAGCAAATGTAGCATCCCCGTGTGTTATGATGAAAATTTCCCCCCACTGAAATACTGTCCTGCCGTTTGTGATTATTTCCCGAGCTAAGCCCCGTCTGACGTTTGCTCACAAGTACCACCCTCATGATGCAGGTACTGCGAGGTGAACACACTGATGATATTGATATTTGAAAAAATGGGCACAAGAGGTTGGGAGGGGGGTTGCATTAAAACCCACCAGTGGGGAGGCTCTTTAAGATATCTACTTGAAAGGGGTCTATTGATATGCTCACTATTACCACTGGAAGCTGGGTGCCTTCGTCAAAGATAACAGAATTAACTAATCAGTACACGCTCCTGCTTTACTCATCCCTCTACAGATTAAGGGCATAATCCCTTTTTATTTCAATAGTTTCACCATAAGTGTGTGAATATCTCATCTCTGGAAAATAAGTGCAAAAAGCATTGAATTCCTGGATGACACTGATTAAGATTTTGGTAATTACTGTGATGACTGTGTGATCATCACATCATTGTGCCCTCATCGTCAATCTTAACTAATGTGAAGCTAATCAATTCTGTAGGATCTTTCATTATTCAAGTGTATTGAGAAAGGGGGGACTTGTCACCGTGACAGATCTCAAAGTTCAGTAGAGAAGCTGAAATGCAAAAAAAATATATATCTATTTATTGATTAAGATTATTGCTTTGCTTTTCACATCTCTTAAGCCTTGTATAGTTACATAAAAACAGAGAAATTGAGGAAGTAAAGAACCTGACACATTATAAAACTGAAAACCACATTCTTGTAAGGTGGCAGGGCAAACCGTAGACCGGCACATCACTGACATGCCCAACACAGAGTAGTGGCAAATCTCCACGTTGAAACAACCCATACTTTATTGATACAAAATGTAGCGGAACAGGGTTGGGAAGGAAACTAACTAAATGTCTTGGTTTGAGGTACTGACAGGTGAGTTTCTGGCTGCTGCATTTAGATCAATTAGAAGGAGGAGTGAGTCATTCATTTAAGAGGGCAAAGAGAGCAAAAAGGCTCTTCGTCTACAGATTCCTCACATACACATCAATTGCTCGCTCTCTTTTCCACTGGTGCAGAAATGCCACTAAGCACAGACAGTAAGTACATGTTACAGGTTATGTGGCCACACTTTAAAGCATATGTAGTCCAAATCTCACTGTGTTATGAACATGTGCTGAGTTTTGTTATACAGTAGATTGACTATCTAGGACGGATTATCAAACTATTTATTTATTGATCTGTATTTGTCAGACACCACATTCACCTGAATGTTTACTGGGCCACTGTGGCCATAATGTTTGAGAAACTGACTGGTTTATAAAGTTTTGTGAAGGTCTGACATTTGGTTCCAGAGTAGGCTACTAGTATTTTACAGTAGCCTACTATACAAAATTCAAAATGGCCGAAACTCCATCATGGCGAACTATAAAGGTTATTATTCCTTGTGAAGAGAGAGACCTGTGTACCAAATTTCAGAAATGTACACCAAAATGGGAGGAGCATGGCCTTTCAAAGTTTTCACATTTCAGTTTGTAATATATATACAGTTTGCAATGAGGCTGATATGTGTATTAAGAAAGCAACCTTGCCCAACTTAACACATGAGCAAAGTTGGATCCAAATTGGATGAGAGTTATCCTGCTGTTATCATGTTCATTACCCCCACATGTGCTTTGTCCACATGGCTGTAATAATGGTCTTGTCTGGCCCAGTTTCCGGTGTCACATCCGCAGCTTTCTCACCAGGGTTGGAGGAGGCTTAGCAGCATTTAGGGGCTAAAAACTAATGGCTAACAGGGTGTTCTTCCCTCCAGGGCTGTATCATCACATGCTGTAGTGGAGTTTGTCAAGGCTCTTTGCTAGGGGCTGTCTTTAACTGCAAATGGCAATTGTTATTCCTCCCTATCCTGCAGGCCTCTCTAGCGGCCCAGAGGATCAGTCATGATTTTTGTCTAGTAGGTTATGTAACACATAGACGTACTGTACAGAAACTGTGGAGTACATGATATGGGATGCTGAAGCATTTGAGATAGGAATCTTTTTCACTGGCAGTTACACAAAACCATTTGAGTAATAACATCGAAGATCTTCATACAATGGTACAAATTCTCACTTTATCCTATAATCCTAACTTTAATGTCCTTCTACAGGAGGGTAAATGGAATAGTTATGACATGGGGTTCATAACCTTGGTGTGTTATTGCTGTTCATTTAGGTATATCATAATGGATTAGGGGAATGTGCCACAGATTGCAATCACAAAATGGGGCAGCTAGGATCATAACCCACAGTATATCTGGTGGTTGAGCCATGTTAATGCGCCAATTTAATAAAACACTGTTAGGCAATGGAGAGTATTGTTTCACTCTCTCTCTCACCCACTCTCTCTTTCATTAACCAGTGCCATTCACTTCTGCACATACTGTAGTCCCAGTACTCCACGTGGAACTCCCTGGGTCGTGGACTGTATATAAAGTCGTGCACTGAGCAGATTCCTGAAAAGCAGGCGTTGTCGGGGAGAGAGAGAGAGAGAGAGAGAAATACCTCCAAGGATTAGTAACTAATCCAGGCTTCTCCAGGAGTCTCTGGCCTGTGCCTTCTGCCCTTCAAAACACCGCCAGCTTCAGGGGGGCACACGAGGGAAGAGCGATAGGGATGCTCGTTAGCAGGCCTGGGAAGGATTGGTTGTCTGTGTTGGTTGGTGAGCAGCAGCTGGTGTTGGCCATGCTTGCTGCAGAGAATATACTACAGTGTGGGGGAAGCTGAGAGCCAGGGCTGTGCTTAAGGGTGACTGACACATATTTATATTTGATAAAGGAGTTTGGCTTCAGACCCAGAATACAATAAAACAGAGAAAAAAATGAGAAAAAAAATGTAAAAAGTCTCATAAAATGTATTGGTAGTGAGATTAGTTTGTGTTGAATAGAGAAGAAGAAGAAGAAGAAAGGGAAGAAGAGGAAACAGTCATATTGCTATAATAGGACACAGTAGGTCCTATTATAGAAAATTAAGAAATTAATTAATTTAAAATAAACTGTTGCCTTACAATTAGATATCTCACAAGGTACACGAAATACCGTAATTACGAGACGTTGCAACACAGTTGTGAGACGTTAATTTGCTCTCTATATACATAGAAAGCAAATAAAATGTCATAAAATAATATAAGTCACAGAACAGACTGAAAGGCCAGGTAATGTCCACTTATGTAACAGGGTTACAGAAGTTGTTGTTGTATGAGTATAGCTTGATTGGTTGTTTTCACAAAAAATGTCTGCAAATCTATGTTCCAGTCTAAAACATCATCCTCTAAAACTATTCTTTCGACAGGACAACAGCACAATGATATCAGTGCTCACAGTTTATGAATTTGTGAATTATAACCAGAAACAAAATTTGCAACTCATCATCTCCCATCCCAACCCACACATATTGATCACCTTCTTCCATTTCAAAATGGGGCTGTAGCCCTTTTGTAGTTAACCTACTGTGTAAACTGTGCAGTCCTTTGTGTGAGCTCTCAAGGGAAAGGAGGCAGCCTGAACCCCCTGCTGCCATGCCAAGATATTTTTACTTCCCTCTCTAGCCGTAATGCTTTTTCACACAGTGTGAGCTGTAAAAGAGGTTTAAATGAATGAATAATAGCCACAAACATTGTGGTAGTAGGAAAATAGCAAGAGTGAGAGATTAAAAAAATAGAAAGATGTGACACAGTGACAATTTAAAAGGCGTCTGAAGTCACATTGGTAATGAGGAAGGGTAAAAAAAAAATGAGAATAGATGCCAGAAAGAGAGCGCGAAAGAGTGAAACTTTGAGACTAAGCTCAAATAAAAGACAGTTGCACTTCAAATGGTTCTTCCAGTATTTCCTCCTTAGCTCCGTGATAATTGGTCTGTTGTCATGCATTATCCTTTGTATATTATCCTGGTTCCATTTATAATGCTGTGGTGTCCTGGTTCTCCCTGGGCAGTGAGTGGCCTGGCTTCCTACAGAGCGAGATAGAGCCAGATTCCCCAGGGTGGATGCTTGAAAGCCTTGGCAGAGAGACTGGAGGAAGAGATGACACAAGGAGGAAGTCTCAGGCTACAAAGAGGGATGGGTGGCGTCAGAAGTGTGCAGTCATGCACATATAGCCACTGGCTCAAATGGGACAGTTAATCCTCTGGGTGTCAGCAGTAAGATGGGGCAAGCATACCTTACACCTTCAGATCACCACTGTTCAGGTTCCTATAGTACTATATCATAGTCAAAATACAGACCATGTCATTGTGTCTCGTTCAGTTCAAAGACTTGATAACATTTCAATATGAAGCAGGATAGGCTGATGTTTAGTCTATCTACATTAGCTAATGTTTTTCACCTCCCAACCGAAAAGTTGTAGGTTCGATCCCCGACATGCCATGTCCAACTGTAAGCATCCTTGAGTAAGATGCCTAACCCCCACTTGCTCCCTAATGCTTGTAACTGTACTCACTGTAAGTCGCTTTGGATCAAAGCAAAATTACCTAATTGTCAAATAGATAGATAAATAGATAAAATAGACAGTTTAAATATTTGTATTACCAAGAAAAGAAGACACTAGAGTGGATTCATTTGCCTTAAATCTTAAAACTAAAAGACTTGATGGCCATCCCTTCCTCACAATTTCATGAGAATCTGTCTATAGAAGATATCCTGAGAACAAAATAAAGAGGCGAAAATCTCACCTCCTTGGCAGAGGTAATAATAGAAAGTGGCGGCTGGTGGTTTGGGAGATTGATCTTCAACCCTCATAACAGCAAACATCCCTTCTACAGATGGATCCCTTCTTAGCAGCTCCTGGTAACCAAATAAAGAAGTGATCTTTCCCCTCAGCAAAGAACCACAAAATTTTTCACATCAATAATCACACACAATTCACACTACTAATGACTTAGAGGGAAGACTCAAGGCCACTACTGTACAAAACTCACTTTTAACCTTTAAGCAGCTTTCAGTGAGTCCTAATTCTTTAATTTTTTTCATTCAAGGGTAATGCATTAATCACACTAATATCTAGTTTATGTTTGCTTCGGAATTTAAATGAATTTGAACACTGAATATCTTAAAATTGATTATTCTACAGAATGGAAGGAAGGGAATAGATTTTCTGATCAGGTTGGTTACCACTGAAGAACTGTAGCGACACTATTCTGAATGACAGTGATGTTTTGTAATTAGAGCAATTGTTTGGAATTTCAAGCAATTATTCTTGATGTATATGCCAATACATTTAGTAGTGTTGCAACTACTAAGTCATATAATCTTGTAAACAGTGTTGTAGTTGTAGCCACAGGGGACATACAGTATCACACCCACGTTTTCACTTGACTAAAGCCCATCTGGTAAATGGCTATGTAATGTAAAGTGTTTCTTAAGTGATAGGGGCCATAAAGGTTTACAAAAATTTACATTCACTTGCTATCTCATCACCGCAAACCTGTTTTGGACTAAGTGGTTTAAGGAAGTGGATGGAGGAATGGATAAGTGGATAGCTGGATGGATGGATGGATAAGTGGATGATCAGTTCATATTCATATCATGTCAACCAATCAATCATGTTACTGCAAGAGGCATTGGTGCAATGTCAAGCAAAGTCAAATTCTACTGGTTCTAGGTGTACTGTAGGTGTCATATTTGTGTAAGTGCACGTAGCAGAGGGGAAGGGTAGAGATGGAAAGACCCTGTGAGCTAGCGTTGACTGTCATTAGCAGTTTTGGTGTTCCTGAAATCTGTAGCTGGTAACCAAGAATAATTGTTGTAACTTGAACGTGGGTGAAATAAGGCCTTCAAATAAAACATTGCATTTGTTCCACATTGCCTTACTCAAATCATGACTGTTTCCTCTTACTTTCTCTTTGTCTCTCATTACTCTCTTGTGTTCTCATTTTTCAAGATCATGCGTGCACTGCTCAGGTGTCTTGTCACTACATTTATTCTTAGTACATTCATAACATTCAAGCAAGCCAAAAATGTATTTGATATTGTAGCCTGGTGCACCTGCAATGCGTGGAAAGCAGGAACACACACGCACATCCCACATAACGCACACAGCCACACATATCACACATGCAGTTGCACAATTCATTTGCTTGTATATCAAATGTGGAACTCTCAAAACTGACAGAATCACATAAAATAAATTGAGCTTTATAAACAACAGAAGAAAAAAAAACACACACATACACGCAATCACCCAACAGAGAATCCAATCACACTGCAGACATGCTGCAATTAGAGAGCAGGTGGTTTCACTGGGGCTGGAGGGAGAACGGCTGGCATGTAGAGCAGAATTGGCAACACAGTACACATACATGCACGCGCATACACATACGTACACGCGCAACATGTTTTCTAGTGCCCTCTATGTGGTGAAAACCACAGATGCCTACATATCCTGCTGACTGCTGCAAGTGATACTTTCAAGCTGAGAAACAAATGGTACCAGGTTCAGTCATGAAGGTCATTTGATAGACCACTGGCTTATTATGTTCCTAAAACAATGACAGAAAAGCAAATGACTATTAGGCATCTCCTTAGCTTTGTACCCTACAGCGGGGTCTTGTGGGGGGATTTCTGGTCGTAACACTACTAGAAGAAAATACTTAACGATTAACACATTTTCTTGAATTTATTCCTCCTACTTCTTCCAAATCATCGTAGGACAGACTATGCTGTTTGTATGTATTATATGTCAAAATGACTAATATAATAATTAATATAATATATATATATATTATTTATATATCTATATCTATATATGTCGACAGACATAACATTTTATTTCAACATTCAAAAGTAAATAGAATTGAACCAAGCTGGATTTTCCCAGCATGTACAAAAAATGGGATTAATGACATTAATCTCTCTTTTTTGAATCTTTTTTTTTCGCTATTGCTATTATTTTTGACCTCAACTATTATATTCAGTCAGTGAGGGATATTTTGCTTTTTAGCTCTTTGACATGGTGAACTGTCAAACGAAAACAGAAAAAAGAAATCATACAGAACGCTTGGAATACATTATTCATTGATTCATACTTGACACTCCATTTTCTAAACGGTTTTATATATACTTGAGTTTGCCACAGAATATGATGCCTTTAGAATTTGTAGGATGTTTCTCCATTATTTTACATATCAATTTACTGTGATAACAGTGTATCAGTAATGTTCTTCTAGGTCTTTTTATGTCCGTCTACATCTAATACCACAATTTATACCACATAATCTCATGAGTGCATATCACATAAAATAAATAAATAAAAAGAAAGAAAAATACAATAATCTTAATCACACACACCTAAGCATAACCCCAATAAATGTAGGCAATTTCTAAGATGTAGTTTGTTTGATTGATTTTAGATTTAAGTTTTTTTTCTAGCTGTCGTTATAGCTAGAACTATCTGCTGTTGGCTAGATTGGCAAGGTTGGTTAGTAGAAGCAAAATATTTTTAAAGACAAATGTAAATTTATGCCAGATGTATCCTTGAATATTATACATGGTTATAAAAGCTGTTATGGAACAACCAGCAAGGCCAGGAACATCTCACACTGTGATCAAATCAACATTGTGTGGCTTACAAGGCTGACAAGATGCCAGTGGGGAGGTCATGAAGGCTTATTGTTAAACTGTGAACAAATGCATATGAACAACTCATAGGGGTCAGAACAATGTATCAGGTCTGTCAGGTTCACTGGAAGCTGCAGGTCTGAGGCCTATTAGAAAAGAGAGAGAAATTTTACATTAGAAAATTTAATTGACACAGGAATTGACACATTAGCATATGCTGTAGGCTTAAGAGTTTTACAGTAATCAAAAAATGAGGAGAAAAAAAAGAATCACTTATGATTTCATTAAAACATTTGCCATGTTCTGTCAAGATAGAATTAATTGTTTCCTGCTTGGGGCACATTTGTGCCCGGGATTGTTTAAACTTAAAGCTTTAACCCTCAGGGCAGATGATAAAAAATGTCATATATAATCATTTGCATTCTGATGTTCTCATATTACACAATAATCACCAAGAACCACATTTTCCTCACTTTGATGACATGTTTAAAGATAATGTTGACTGTGGTTTTGGCTTGCCGATGGTCACTTGCCCTTTTTTATGAGAAAATATATTTTTCCCTTGGGTTTTCTGTCGAGGAATTGTTGCTGGGTTTCAACATCAACTTAACAGCGTTAATTAAATAATATCTTAAATAAATATAACTGCAGAATGAATATTCTGTCATTTTTGACATTATACTGTACAGTACTGTATATTTCACTGTATATTTCACAGATAGCATGCAGACCAACATGTACTCAATATGTACCTGTGTACTGAATGTTATCTTTAGCTTCAGCCAGAGTATTGTACACTATAGTTTCAGTATTTGAACATATTGGAGTGTGTGTGTGTGTTGTTTTTATTGTATTTATATGTAAATAAGAATGTGTTCATTTTTGCTTTGTCTCTATTGGCTGGATTTTGCTCCCCCTCACTGTCTACGAACAACATATTGTACTGTAAATGCAGTATGCTATCCACCTCAGTGGTGCTTTTTTTCCCCCTTGTCACAGGTTTCTAAATATATCAGCCTCTACAGCTGTTGTTGTCAGGAATGACCTGAAAACAGACAGAAAGGGAGATTTTGACACATGAGATATATATTTATAACAGGCTTTCAATGTCATGGCTCCATGTTTGCTAGAAAAGTAAGCTCACAAGACCAATCTAGGAGGACAGTATTAGCTCTGTAAATAGTAGGAAAATATAGAATATTTTGGTGCTATGTTGTGTAACTTGATTGTGGTCTTTCGTGTGGCCATGCAGATACATATTGTTACCTTCCAGGGATTGCTAAGACTGATGAAAACTACATTGATAAATAATGTAACACTTCAGAAAATCTACACAATGCTGAGCCAAATGCTAACGCTTTTGAAGTGATGGATGGACTTCATGTAATATGAACAGTGCAGCTTTAGCAAGCATCCATCATTGTTTATTATGCAAATCACAAAACATATCCTTGCAGCGCTTTTTCGCTTGTTGAATCTTTTCAAAGTCACTTCACAAAGTGTAATGACGATCTACCACTTTACAAAAATAGTTTAGAATCACAAGTCAGACCTAAGCAACTGGAACTAGTTTCAAGGGGATGCACACAGCCCACACACAAGGACAGTAGACATTAGTTAAATTTTTCACAAAATAGGCCAACATAACATACACAAAAGTGCAAACGGAATTGGCACTATGGGCCCTATTATGATCTAAGCGTACGGTCAAAAGTGCATGGCTCAAGTGCATTTAGGACGTGTCTAAATCCACTTTTGCTAGTTTAACGGTGGAAAAAATGGTTGCAGCGCCAGGCGCATGGTTTAACTGGGTTGTAGGCCTACTTAGTCTTTTATTATTCATAGGTGTGTTTCGGCGTAACATGCAATCAGAGAGTTCCATTCCCTTTAATCACCTGGTGTGCATGCACCTTGGCGGATTGCTGTTACTGTATATTTTCTAGAGGAAACCATCTACTGCTGTTACTGTATATTGTCTGCTAGGGCAACAGCAGGATTACAGCAGGATAAAATATCTTGACGTACACAATAATAACCTATTACATTGTAATATTTTTTTAATCTTTTGCATGTTTGTGCGCTGCTGCATGTCCCTTGTGTGTGTAACAAGCTCACTGTGCACCGAAATGCTTTAAATGTGATATGTGCTTTAGACCTTGCGCTTAGATAGTTAAAATTGAGTTCAGACCAGGTTTTTGTTGGTCAATCGCACAATTGCTTTCCCCTCCCTCAAGATAGAACTGTGTCAACAATTTGCCTGACCACACCTCGTTTTGAGACCAACACGCCGCTGTGCGTTGGTCTGAAACTAGCAAAGACATGTGCGTCATGCTTGGCACCGCTTTGGCATCTTTGGCATCTTGGTTTAGCACTACTGCCGGTCTTGCATGTCCAGAAACTAGAGCCTTGTGCCTGTCGATGATTGCGTCTTGTTTAGGGATCAGTCAAACACGATGGATCAAATCTTTGGAGCAGTCCCTTGCACTTTTAATGAGGATTCTGGCACTACTACTGCTAATGTATGACTCAGTCTGGTATTCCTGAGTCCTAATATGAGTCTCAGAATGCCTCAGGCCAAAAGTGAGCGTTTCTTGAACACAACGTATTTCTTTCTGTGTGTAAATATGCATGTGTCTGTGCATGTGTTTGTGTACATATTGTGGTGTCCTACATTGTACTGTGTATTGTGCACTGCTATCGCACACTCAATGCCAGGGGACATACACAAGCCTTGTATTTCAAGGGCTCATCACCTCTGTTTTGCTACCCAGTCAGCGCTGAGTCATAGTTGTACTCTGACAAGACTTCCAGGACAGGAGGGAAAGCAGAGATTTATTCTGGGTACATTTATGGCAGTGATGGAAAACAAGGCTTCTTGTTTGTCTTACTGGTTGGAGCAACATAAGGTCAATATAAATTAAATTCCAATAACTGACAAGATAATGGAAATATATTATGTGCTCATTTTAAACTAAATTGAATTGGTTTAATACAATATGTCTATTTTTTTAATGTCGCATTTTTTTTTAATAGTTGAATGACCCACTTGAATGGACAGTGTTGAATATGCCTGCTGTTCAAATATGACATGGCCAGAGACCGTTTTGATTGTATGCTTTTATCTATTTATTTGCATACTGTAAGGCTAAAGTACAGATGATGAATTATTCTAGTTTTATCTCATATTCAATATGCTATAAATTATGTTTTAACAATTTCAATAAAGAAGAAAGGCTATAATGTGTAATATCCAATACCAATTACAAGGTCACTTAGCAGATGCTTTTATCCAAAGCAACTTAAAATTACATGGTGCTATTACATGGAGCAGATATGGGTTAGGAATCTTGCTGAAGGATGCTTACAGGTAGGCCAATTATGGGGCTCGAACCCACAACCTAACTGCTAGGAGTCCAACACCAAGACCACTAGACTATTCTGCCCCTTGGTGGATTGCTGTTACTGTATAATGGCTGTACACTAATGCCATCATTAATTAAAATCAGTCAACCTCAATGATTATATGGATTAGTGGTCAAGAACAGTATAATAGATTAAAATCAGGAGAGCCATATTTCTTTTGCGGTTCATGGCGTGGATCTAGTAAAACAGCTGATCATGAAATTTGAAAGTGTAGAAATGTATTATTTAGGATATCAGCGAAAGGTTCCAAATACGTTCCAAACTACATTCCCCAACTTATCCTATGCACCGTTTGCAACAACATATCACATTTATTTGAAGCAACAAAATCCAATGTAGGCCAGATTAATGTATTTTGGTATACACTACATATTTTCACTTGCAATATAAAAGTCTTTAGATAAGCATCTAAAGTAAAAAATGTAGTATTTGTACAGTTCCCATATTCTCTGACCCCTAAAAGCTTTACTTTTAGCCCATGACTGCTTGCATTTGTTTGCTAATGTCATTTCAGAAAAGGGGGAAATTGAGCAATGGCAGCAGAGCGAAAGAACCACAACTCACCACAGTGACGCAAGCAGGACTAACCAGACTTGGTGCTGCACACAAACACACAAACACACAAACACACACACACACACACACAGTCGCACACTCAAACTGAGGAGCCATTGATGCTAATACACTTAGGGAAATGTGGGTATAGGTGTGAGTTCGGTGAAGAAGTGTGTGTTTGTGTGCATGAGCATCCACGTGTTTGCGCGCATCTGTGTGTGTGTCAGCACTTTCTATTCAAAAACAAAGTTCATACACCAGTATGATTGAGTATGATTTGGCATGATTCAAGTCATCATGAAGAACATACTTTATAATTATGTATTATTATTTGTATTATTACATCATCATTAAAATGTATTCCGTTGTTAAAAACAATCCAATCAGTAGAAGTTAGCATTATCTAGAATGATAGTGTTAAAAAGTTGAAATTTGCTCAAACATGTCACTAATGTTAATAAAAACAGTAATGCAGGATCAGAATATTGGTGTAACAAGCTTATGGTTACAACCATCATTTTAGAAATATTTATTTTTGTTTGACATGTAAAAATGTATTTATACCAAGCAAGATTTATTATTATTTATAATAAATATACTTATTTCATATTATGTGGATTCATTTTAGCCTTCCCAATTAATTACACCTGTCAAGATTTTTAACTACATAATGACCTGCTGACATGCTTGCTGTCAACTTTATTGGAGTTATAAATATACATGTTGCATGTGGCCTGACTTAAATGAAATTTTCCACCAATCAAAGACAGACATATAGGCACTATGAAAGGAAGGGCGGCAAAATAATGTTGTGCCTTTCACATTAATAACTTTTTGATTTCACTCCAGTTTAATACCATGGACAACAAGCTAATGCACATGATTTCACTCCTGTTGGTTAATCTATCAACTTACAGTATTATTCAGCATCAATGTGGACAACGTGGACATGTGTGGACCTCCCAACAGAACTGGTGCCTGCTCAGAAGGAAGGATGTTACAGTGGTCACATACACATATGTACACATGCCCACACGCACACATACACGGACACACAAACTGGTGTGGGATATGACCGTGTTGTATTAGAGTTTGTCCTAGAACCAATGTCTTGGTCTAGAATGTGTTCTGTCTGGGTGTTTTAGCTGCCAGAGCACGTGCGGTCAGGTGAATTCTGTAATTAGAGGGCAAATAGAAGCAAACAACTTCCTAGTTTCAGTACCACCGGGTCAGACTATTGAGGTCACATCGTAATGCAATAAGAATGAAAGGAAGAGAAAAGAGATGTGGTGTACGTTCTTTCAGGGAACTGGTGAACCATATGTGCAGCCCAGGGACATTAACCAACACCAGGGGCTCCGCAGGAGACATAAAGACATGGGTACGATCAGGTATGTGAGTATTTGCGTTACATAACCCAAATACTGTACAATAAAGTCTTGAATTGCTCTGTTATACTAATTCTGTCAAAACATATGGGCCACTATGGGCTTGTGAGTGTAGCTTTTTTACAATGTAGAGAATGCATGGATCAGATGTTTAGAGCATGTGTGTATGCGTGAATGCATTGTGTGTACAAGTCTATGGCTATACACTGAACCCATCTCAGACAGTATTGCTGCCTTGCTAATGGTTTATAAGGCAACAATAGGATGACTATAACACATCCATAAGATTCAGAGGTCATCTGAAACATTGAGTGGGTACGCAACTGAAGGAAGATTCCTGTCATCTGTGTAGGAAATAAAAAGGACAGTGAAGAAATCAGACAGGGGAGGAGAGAGTGGGGGAGAAAGAGAGAGAGTGGCTAGGGGGGGGGGGGGGGGGGGGTTGGGGGGTGGCCACCACCCACCCGAAAAGAGCAGGAGAAAAGTTCGGTGGTCTGCATTTAAATGGACAACCAGCCCCCAAAAATTATGAGCGG
>JAOEHI010052614.1:0-16431 GCA_025447815.1 Percopsis transmontana | reverse complement strand
TGGGTGGTTGTGGCTGGGTATAACAGCCCTTCCATGCTGCTATCTCTGATTAGATGGAGGAATTCAAGAGGTGGGATGAGTGTGTGTGTGTGTGTGTGTGTGTGTGTATGTGTGTGAGAAGGGGGGGGGGTGCGGTTCCAAGGACAAGGTCAGAAAGTAGAGAGGCAAAGAACACAAACACACATTACCTTCCTGTGCTTTCCTTGCCACCAAGCATCAACCTGGCGTTGCCAGACTAATTGGCAAATGCATATGAGTCTGGAATCCCTTGATTTCTAAGAGGCGTTATCAATGGGCACAGACCAAAATGCCTCTGGACGCAATTGGATAGGCCTACAACACATCAGTAGTGATGTAGCGCTGAGCAAAAATGCAAAAATGCCTCAATGCTCCTCTGTCATCGTAACAAACCAGCCCCATATTAGATACACGGTTGTGATTGGCCTGACCAATTCCTTGCCAGGTGGAAATCTGTCTGAATGGGAGGGCAGCCAGACGTATCTGCCAGAGCAAATGAAACATGAGCTCTCAGATTCTTTTGATTCCCAGGCTAACCAAGTATAGCTTCCTTTCTCTTTTTTTGCCTTTTTCCACTAGCTTGTTGCCATAGGCAGAGAAAGGAACTGTTGAGACGTGGGTGGCTTCCATAGCTGTTTCTAATGAGCTCAGACACATAAGGTACACACTCACACACATGCATAAGTCAAGTACCTGTCTGGAATCTCTCCATTGTTTATGCAGCCCAAATGTTATGACGTGTCAAAGCCTTGAAAGTAAAGACATTTTCATTCTTGAGTAGAGTTTGCATCTCATATGTTTGTATGTACACCATTGTCTTTATTTGTTAGAAGAAAGAAAGAAAGAAAGAAAGAAAGAAAGAAAGAAAGCATACTTTATTAATCCCTCATGAGGGAAATTATTTTTTCACTCTTATTGTTAATGTTGTACACACACATATATACTACACACACGTTATGGTGTGTGTGTATTTGCATGAGTGAAAGATGGACAGGACATGCAGACAAACAAAAAGACAGACAAATGGGAAATGGGAAGACATAACAAACAGAAGGACTTAGAGAAAGACACAGACAGACAGACAGACAGACAGACAGACAGACAGACAAACAGGACCGATATAAAATCAAGGCAGTGAGAGGAGTGCTGGCTGACATGTTCCTTGCGCTAAGACAGAATGACAGCTTGTGTTCGCACAGTGCTGCAGCCCCCGGTGCACTCAGATAGCTGTCTCTCCCCCAGTAGGCCTACTTGAGATGCGGTGGTCTGACTAGCTCTCGCCCTGAGGATGTTCGGCTTCTGGTTGCACCGTTCCTAATGAGCTACGCGGCTTACAAACAGCCATGTCTAGCCGCGTGTGTGCATGGCTGTTCAAGAGGATGAGAGACGCACAAAATCAGGGGATTTATTCCCGACGCAGTCCGTAAAATGTTTCTGCCAAACATAGTTGGTTCCGAAACATCTGATGAACTCCTAAAAATGAAATATTGTCACTCGTCATCATTATTAATTTCCAATCTCATAAATATACGTATGAGCTCTCATGTTCTACATATGACAGGTTACCAGCATGGCTGATGTTCTGCAGGCTGCGTCCTGCTCTCTACATTATTAACGCTGCTGTCACTAGGTGGTACTGCCAACACTGCAGTTGAACCCATCAAGCTTGTATTACCTCCAGCTGAACTCCATTCAGCTCAATCCCCTGCAGTGAGTATTAGTTCCCAACAGTAAATCTGATTAAGTGATCTTATCGCCTGTTCCTCTGCAATAACTGGTGGGCGAGTGACAGCAAATTAGCAGGTTCCTCAAAGTGTTGGGTCTTGATATATAGATACTCTATTTTTATTTGTAATGAATTCTTTTAGTTTTTAGTTCAGGAGAGTATATTATGAATTCTGATTGCGTCAACTGCACGTAGTGCATGTAGCTGTATATCCCACACCTTTGGCCTCTGGTAGTTTTCTGCTGTTCTTCTACCACACATACTGAATGTTCTGTGAAGGGGTCTTCACTATTATTATATAACCTGGGTATGTTCCTGTTAGTGATGGAATTAGCAAACCACTCTGCTGATTTGAATCATTTTGTTCTGTTTGGTACAAAGTGTCAGGCTGGGGTTTGGTGTCGGTGTCGGTGCAGGAATCAACGAGATAAACGAGGCAAACAAAGTCCCAAGGAACGAGTGTCAGCTCAGCGTTTACTGGAGAACTGTTGTTTCACAACAACTTAAATAACCCCACAACTAGACACAGGTGAACGTGAGTGTGATTACCTATTGAACACAGGTGCGCTGCCAGGGTGCGATGGGAATGTGGATGGCCGGCGGCAACCACTCCTCAACTGCCGGGACATCCACTCCTCCACTGCCGGGGGAACTGCATGGCAGAGGGGAGACAGGGGAATGGGATAAACTGAACCATTTTGGAAAACCAGTCCACCACGAAGACGGGCGTGCTCCCCTCTGACAGTGGTAAGTCGGTGGTGAAGTCGGTGGTGAAGTCGACGGCTGCTGAGACACTGGGAGAAGGAGGAGTTTCCCCGCGGAAGCCGTGCTTGGAGCCTTGGTCTGGGCACATACCGAGCAGCTGCCGACGTGAGCGTGGACGTCCCTGGGCATCCTTGGCCACCAGTACTTCCTGGCGATGGCCTCCCGGGTCCGACTCATTCCAGGGTGTCCGGTGGCGGGGGACGTATGCGCCCAGGATATGAGACGCTCCATCACTGGTGGCGAAACTTAAATCCTTCCAGGTGGACAACCAGGTGGCGGTGGTGACCTCCTTCCAGCCTGGCGGATCTCCTAATCGATTTCCCATTGGAGGGGGCCAACGATGCAAGCTGGTAGGAGCCTTAGTAATCTTGTCCGGTTCATGGACCCGCGAGAGAGCGTCTGCCTTGATGCCTGGGCAATACATCACCTTGAAGACGAAGCGGGAGAATAACAGGGACCACCTCCACTGACCAGGGTTGACTTGACTGCACGGATGCACTCCAGGTTCCTGTGGTCCGTCAGGACCATTAATGGCTCCTGAGTGCCCTCTATCCCGTGCCTCCAACTTTACCACCAGTAGCTCTCGGTCTCCCACGTCCCAGAAAGCTGCTTGATGGGTGTGGGCCACGACCTGACTGCCTGCCCCTTGAGCTCGACCATCTTCACTCCCTGCGGGCTAATCTCATATCCCAGGAAGGAGACAGTGGACAAATAGAACATGCACTTTTCAGCCTTGATGTACAGGCCTTGGTGCCGCAGGTGGTGGAGAACCTCCTCCTGGGTAGCAGAGTAGACAAGGATGCTATCTACATACACCACGGCCTGCCTTCCCACCATGTCCCTGAGTACCTCCTCCATGTATGATTGAAAAACAGATGGGGCATTGGCCAGTCCGAAGGGCATGACAAGGTACTCACTGTGGCCAGAGGTGGTGCTGAAGGCAGGTTGAATGCGTTGGCGAGGTCAAGCTTGGTGAAAAACCGGGCCCCTCTCAACTGCTCTATGGCCGACGGCACAGAGCGCATGGGATAGCGGAACTTCACCATCATGGCTTTCAGTCCGTGGTAAGGTTGGAGTTCTCCCCCTTTCTTTTCAATGAAGAAGTCCCGCTTGAGGTTCTCCTGGATGTACTCCATCGCCGCTGATTCGGCCATGAGGCGCTGTCCCGCCAAGCGATCACGGTCGTGGGGCCGTCCGTCGATGGCCAGAGCCTGATCCATGTAGGTCTCCAGCGGTAGGAGCCCCCAGAGAAGAGCCAGCTCCAGCTGCACCTCCTTCCATAGCCCCATCCGGAACGTCACCCTTTCAGGTCATGGTTCCAGTATGGTTCGATGGTGCAACAAAAAAAGAATAATAATTAAATCGAAAAATACAACAATATCTTCATACTGTCTATGGTTTTCAGAGGACGACAACATTGTACCTGTGATTGGAAAAACGACAGGGGCTGGGTTGGCGAACAGTGTCTTTCACTCCAACCTCTTGAGCACACTGTCCCCATAGGTCACACAGTCTGTCATTGCTCATTGTTCCACTGCTGTGCACCTGGAGTGCAATAGACACAAAACCGTAGCCAGATAGATTTGTTGTGGCTGTTCAAATGTTCCTGTCATGTACCTCCCATGTGAGCCCACTCTCTCTCTCTCAGTCCCTGACAGGCTGTTAAATGCCACTGTCACTCCACGGAAACACACTGTGGTATACACCCACGATTGTCCACACCGAGGTTGGCATTTACATGCCTTGCACGGTTTATTCTCTTCTTCACTTGTACTGTAATCCACGACAATCATTCAATATTCACAGTGCTCAGGGCTTGAACACTGCCTGGGTGTGCTGTTTGCCTGCAGGCTTTAAAAACGACGGGACCCGCGTCTGTATCCTGCCAGCTTCCGTCGCTGCTGACGTCTAGTGGCACTCCAGATATTGTACCTCCCTCCGTCATACCTCGCGCTTCCTTGGGTTGGCCGTGAGCCCCGCCTGCCTGAAGGGACCCGAGCACCACGGCCACCTACTGCACATGCTGCCCCCTAGGTGTTGCTGTGGATAATGACATCATCACTGGCTCATCAGGGGAGTGTGTGGTCAGTGTCGAAGCAACCACACCGCTATAAGGCCTGTTTTCGTAGCAGTGTCAATAACGTCACATTCACAGATACCCTCATTTGCAAGTCAAGGCATATATATCTATATATTCATATAGATTTGGAAGATACAGAAGATACAGATACTATTGCATTTCTCTAAGCCAGGGCAGATCTTCTGGGGATTGCTGGACCGGCAGCGCTCCTATCATTGGTGGGCCACTGGACAAGCGGGACCCGTGAGCCACATTAGCAGGAGGCAGAAGGCCGGTAATGCTAGTGCAGGGAGGGTGGTAGATGAAGCCCCAACTGCTGCACTCATCATTTTCGGTCAGTTATTGTGTCGTGATAGTTTGGTGCAGAGTGCAGACACAGACGAATGGAGACCACAAACACAGGTATGAAGCGACAAACGAGCATCAGCTCGGCGTTTACTCAAACAGCGCTACAAGCCAGCGTAGGGAACATACTCAACGGGAGGGGCGTGGCGCTGTTCCAGGCAGCACCCTGAATGCTACAGATATGCTTCTGTTGCTGTCTCTACAGGTTGTCTTGCTGACCTGCTCTTACAATACTCATTTGGATAGATTGTGAAATATATTAAATTAATTCTCTATAACTTAATTGGGTCTGATTTATTTTTCCACATCCAAACCAATCAGCTCTTCCGACTGCTGCAGTGAATCTTGGCTGAGCACTGTGCTGCCAATGCCACGCACAACAGGGGTCCTTTACTATTCTGTTTTCAGGGAACTGGTAAATGTGTGTGCAAGAGGGGCCCGCTTTGCAAACAACTATCATGCCACCCACAGTGCCACTTTAACTGTTTGGAGCATTTAGCACTAGCACTTCTTTGTAACTTTCACTGTGTGTAACAAACGCTACAAGTACTGTACCTACACCAGGAAGCTTTTTTGTTGCTGTTGTGATGTCACAAATAGTACATGTCTCTAAATCTGATTTTAGCGTAAGTATGGAAAAATTACCAGGTTACCTGCATGGCTGCAGGTAAAATGCAAAATGCAAAAATGCTAGTTTATATTGTTACAGCAACTCAAAGACACAGTTGACTCATCCCAGTGGCCAGCAACATATAAAGGAGGATCCTGAACCACAGGATTATTTTAAAGTCAAAATTCATTTATTTACAAAAATAAATAAAATAACCAATAAACAAATTGCCATAAAGTAATGAAAACTGTGGGAGTCAGGAGGTCCGGCTAAACCCAACAAATGGATGGGGAAAGCCTGGACCAACCATGCAATGGGCCGTCGGATCCATAGCTTTCCTCCCTTAACCACTGATCAGCTGATCAGGAACACCTGGGAGAGAGAACAGAGGACAAGAGAGAAAGAACACCAAAAGGAGGGGGGGGGCACACAACAATATCGCTAGGGACAAGCCTCCAAGAGGAGTTAAAAACATGGAAAGCACGATTTTGAGTGTAGGGGATTTTAAAATTTGATCTAAAACGTGAATATATTGTAATCTTACTGCTTCTCAAATTTTTATTCAGGTGCCACACCTTGCTCACATGAATATTCATTACCCAAATCATAACCATTATTCTGCAAACAATTGATTCTTTCTAAAAATGTTTTATCAATAAATATACTGTAGACTGATATCAATGGTTATCTGCAACTCTTGCCGCCTTGTGCATCAGCCAGCAGATGTCTTTGCATAAACAATGTTTACTCATACGTAAAAGTCATTTAGTTTATTGATGTCATTTATTGAGATGATTAAATCATGATGTTGATGATTGTTGAGGAAAATGGCTAACTAGAAAACGACTAACTAGATAACAGCTAACTAGGAGTCTCAATGAAAAATGTCTGATTACCAGGCTACAATAGGTGAGCTAAATGACAGCAAGCAAAGAGGGGTAGTGGGAGTGTTTAACTGAGCCAAAGGGCTTAACCTCGTGATTGAGCTCCACCAATCACATTGTAGCCTTTATGTTGCTATAGACACGCAGGCTGATGAAAGTACTGAAGTAAAAGGCTGTGCCTATTTAAACGCATATATATAGGGAAATAGCCATAAATTGCAAATTAGTTCTAGATTGTGGAGGGAAAACTTGATGACCTCTAAAAGATAAACAGGCAGAATTGAAGTCAATCTGTTTCTGGGTTGAATTTGGATGCAGTAAATGATTTAATTATCTATTGTTGAATTAGTATTAGCATTAGTAATACTACTGTATTACTAATGCTGGTCAGTGTACTTTCTGCCTGTGTGGACTTGAATATGACTTAAATATGCATGTATTGACTGATAAGAACATACCACGCCACCCATTTAATGCACAACACAAAATCCCATCCTTCATCAGCAGAAATCAAGTAAAATCTTAAAACAGTCCTAATCTGTCTATAAATATGTAAACTTAAAATTCCACATACACTGCTTCAAATGCACTTTGGCACACGTATGATTCTCGGCTAAAGTCAAACAAGCTGCATCACAGGGATGTCACCCTGTGATGCAGCTTGTTTGACTTTACCTGTCTCTGTATAACCTTTGCAGTGTCATTATTGATCTCTGTCCATTTGTATGCAAGGCGCAGGGTGTGTGTGTGTGTGTGTGTGTGCGTGTGAGGGGGGCATACAAAACATGTTTCTAATCCTAATCAGAATGCTGACACGGTAAATTGCCATGAACAGTGAAATGTCATGGAAACAATTTAGAACTGGTCACACCTCATCATCCTTGGCTGGCAAGCAAACATTATGTATAATGAGTAAGTTGTTGCTGACAATGTGATGTGAGTGCATTCAGTCATATTATTCAGTCAGTTATTTAGATTATTTCTATAATTTATAATAAACAAAGAATGCACAATGAGATGGTAAAAATATTTGCCATTTTACATTTTGTGGAATAAGAATATAGTTTTCAGTAATGGCAGCTATTATTCAGTATTATATCTAACCACTAGGTGGCACATGAGGTTCAATAATCATCGTTTGTCAGTCAAAATAATGGATTGGATCATACTGTATGTATGTAATTTCTCGCTTTGGCTCGACCCCATGGCACAACTCCCTTTGATTTTGCCCACATTTTGCGTCTAAAAGCCTTGCAAGTTTATGCTCAAGGCAACAAATGTTTCAAACATTGACAAAATGCTGTCTGACATTTCAGCTTCCTTTGAAGGGCATTTATATAATTATCTATGAACAATCGGTTTATTACTGCCAAGATGTCACTCAAAACCCATTTAAAAAATATCTTAATATATTTCAACTTCATTTTAGTGTTCATATTGGTGTTTTAATTTTTTATATTTTATATTTATATTTTTTATATTATTATTGTTATTATATTATTATTATTTATTGCTTCTCAGATGCATTAAAATGCATATGCAATAATGCATATTTCTAGATTTCATCTGTCAGAGGATAGAGGATTATAACATGGTTTAACTTGTAATATTGTATAATCATTGGGAATTATTAATAGCCCGAAACCAATGTCTTAAGAGAGGGAACAATAATGCAGCGGAATTTGTACTGTCTTTTTCCTCAACTACAAGGTCTTAATTAGATCTTTATGGTTGTAAATTAAGAATAACTGGAGTTTTCATAATTAAGTATTTTTACATATATAAGAACACGCTTTACACAGACTTCGTAAAGGAGGACGTGAAATCCCACACACGCGTACACGTGTCAGACACGCGCGCACAGAACCCGTTCCAATAGGCTACTGTAATAAACAGAAACAGACAAGGCAGAAATTAAACTGTGGCCACTTAAAACCAAACAAAAACTTTCCACATGGACTGCGAGATTAGTGCAATTGGATTAAATCTGAGACAAAGGTTTTAGTGTGAGATTACAGTACGGGTTTGAAAACAACACATTTAGTTGTGTTGTGAGACGTTGTTCCAGTCATATGGCGACAGTATTGTGACCGCGTCCCTCGGTGAGTAACTAAACTCTTCTCATGTGGCTTATGTCATTTAGAAAAGCTGTTATGAATCGGATTATTTTAATGCTTTAATGGATAACTTTGCATGCAAAGATTAGGCATTTTGACTATTACACCACAGTTGTAGACTACAGTAGGCCTAATAGAACACACGTCAGGACAAGTGTGTTTCATTTATGAGGTATGATAAAGTAAGATATTTAATTTTTGGCACACTATTTTAGCCTTCAGAACATTCAGAACCCAAAATTGAGTTTGAAACCAAAATAACAAGACATTGTAAGGGTAGGCCCTATGAAGGATTGTCAGCACATCAGCTTTTTAACATGTGCGCACATGCCCAGGCATACACACACACACACACACACACACACGCGCGCGCGCGCGCACACACACATACACACACAGCATTTGCCATTTATGCTCAATGATCACTGACATAAAAAATTAAAAATAGATTCCAAACAAGCAGGAGCCTAATTCAGAATATGCCAGGCATCCATGAGTTTGAATCACAGCTTTTACAACCTGAACTTAAAATTAATGGAATAGATTCATGTGTGTTACTGTAACGTTTCACAAATTTATACAATATGTCAAAATTAAGAAAATATTTTTTTTAATAATTGTGATAATGATATTAACTGTTGAGGAATAAAGTTTACATTTATATATCTAAAGAAAGCTCCAGTAATACTCCTGACAAATGGCAACAGTCTGCAAAACATGGTTTTAAGTATGTTTATTCACAATTTGTTGTCTTATCAGAATATATACAAAATGCATTTTTTTTCCCTTTCTGTCTTCTTCCTCTGTTAAATAATAAAGCTTTTCACATTTTGTTTTGTTTGGAAAGCATCCCAGAAATAGCACAAATGTGTTTGCAATTTTAACCCCAATTAAAGCCCCTTTTAGTCTATTGGATCAGCTTTACATCATGTGAGGTTTCCTCTAACAGTAGCTGGTCAGTCACAACAGTAGACAGGGATGGACCTCCTCTCCTGTCTCTTCCAATCTCCTTCTTTATTTGAGCTCTGGTGAATGCTTTGAGGGCCAGAGTACAGTAGCTGTGACTATACAGTATAGGCTAACACTTGTTTGTCTATTTACTCACAATTCATTCCCTGTGGAGGTTATATGTTGGTTCTGATTAATGGCATCAAGTTCCTTATATGCTTCTACAAAAAGGTATATATTTTTGTGGAGATAATATACGTTTTACGTTTTTAGGATTGACTCACCTCTAGCTTAATATACAGGTAGCCTACTTTCTCATTTGCATGACTAATATTTTTACTAACAGACATTGTGTGGTTCCAGTATTAGAAGTGACCTTATTAATGTTTTCATCGGTACAATTACCAGGTAGAAGAAATGCTGGTCAAATTCCTTGTGTTTTTTTTTTTTTACTGCTAATCTTTCCAAGAAGCTTGGCTGACTGTGTCAGGAGCACCTCACGCGAAGCATGGACCCCGCAGTCCACCCTAAACAGAGAGGGCCATGCAAGGGGCATGTTCAGTGGCCATTTCTGCTCCTGTGCTAATGATCAGCCTCAGGTGGCACGCAAGAAGGTCGTTAGCCCGAAGGGTGAATTAGCAGGTTGCATGCGAAGCACTTGGGATGGAGCCAAACCACAGAGTAGCTGGGTCATTTTCATTCTTTCTCTCTTCCTCTGTTTCTGTTGGAGGGAGGGCGAAAGCGCAGATCATTTACAGGGGCTTTCATTTGCACGCTTGTCTGAACTCACCCCATGCTTGTCTGACATCCTGTTATGAACACACACCATAACACATCTTCATAATGTTAAATAGAATTTCTACTTTCATAGTCGTAAATATGTGCTTTTACACCTGCAGATTGCACAATGTAAAGCAGTTGGAGTTCATTGCGCTCTGTGGGACTAACAGTGAGCCGGGTCAATTGAGGCCTATGAGTGGTTAAGATCCCCCTCAGTATGGAGGGGTACATGAACCCTGAGGTGCCGTGATCTGCTTGGCCACAGTAAGGATCCTTTAACCGGCTGGGTCATATTGTTTTAGACAATGAGCTTCTGTGGGGATAGGGGTTAAACCCATTTCAAGAAATACATATTTTAACATCAAATACTCCAGCTTCACCATGTGAACCCACTCCCAGTATTTCTGAGGAGATATAATAATCCTTAATTATATTCGACATTCATAAGTGTGGAATGTTCTGCTCAACAATCAAATCGACTGTGATCATTAGACCTCCAGGCTGGTTCTTAATCCTCAATAAAGATAGATTTGTGCTGGCGAAGGGATGCAATATATTTTTCAATACAGTAGAGGGTGCTGGTTGCCTCTATCTAAACCTATATACACAATATTGTATGCAGGATTATGATTATGATTTTTTTGTTTTGTTTTGCTGGTACGGCTGTCATTGTGTACTAATCTTTTATTGCCTTTTAATAAATCCCTTAAGATCCACAATCAATCAAACAGACTGACTGACACCGACTGTCGAATAAGGTGAATGTAAGCACCTTTAGCTCCACATACATTTATATAGTTTTATATATTTATTATTTTATAACCAAACATCTGCTCACCTGATAAGAAATGTACCTCTGTTGGATCAAGTACAACCCACTTTCATAGTACTACAATAGCATTACTACGCCAGTGTGTGGTCTCCGTTCAAAAAGCCATCAGTTTTAACCCTCTGGCAAGCAGAGAAGTGTGAAATGTCAAAAGTCCGGACAGGTCAAGTGAATGACTTGACTTTATGAAGACCATGAACTCTTTCCATGAGATTTTTCACCCAGACTTTAGTGATCTATCATTAGCCTTGCAATGTTCCTGAAATTACTATCAGACAGAAATTTGCATCTGGAAACTTGCTGGTATCTTCCCTCATGCCAGCCGTGACCTGTGACCTTTTGAAAAGGTTACGTGTGTTCAAGTTGATATTGGAATTGTTGTGCGAGACCAAGACTTGTACCGTAACAAACTATTTACATTACAGACGACTCCCTTGAGATTTACTTAGCCTAAAGTCAGTTTCAGTGCACACTTCTAATAAACAGAAAACACAACCCACTTGATAAGATATGATGTCTATGCTGATGTGTGGACATCATATCCAAGATGTACAATCTTGGACAATGGACAATGTCCATCCAATATTTGAGCACTCAGTAGTTATTTCCTGGTGAATTTGATGGACTCTGTCCAGCACATTCCCCATTTTGTGTTGGCTTATGAAGGCAGCAGGCCCCCTCAGTTTTCATGGTGATTGACAATCCAGTAAGGCTCAAGTATAAGCTGCTATATTGCTCTGCTCCCTATGGCTTTGGAAATGAGATGCTTTTCACAGACATGACTTGGTGCGTTTCAGGTGGGAGCAGAATGTGGCTCTTGTGGAGGGGTCAGAGGTCACATCACGGTGAGAATGACGTCAACACTGTTTGGATTATTTGTGCATTTATTTGTTTTAAAGGAAATGGAAGGTTTGCAATGGCATGCTTTGTTCTACGACAAAGTGTGTTGATTCCTTTTATTGTCCAGCCATAAATCAACTGTGCAAACGCAATGTGTAAAAGCTCCACCAAACAAAGCATAAAATGTATGACCACCAGCTGTGGGCTCTTAATGGGGTCACTGAAAACCAACCTGCTATAAATTTCCTGCAGATGTGATCGACCGGTCACAACCTATAAAGGCAGACCCTGGGGCACCCAGTGAGCCCTCTAGAGTAGGGCTTCCCAAACTTTTCAGCCCCCTACCCCAAAAATAATGGTGCCAGACACTCGCGACCACCACTATTCCTAGAGGTGGTTGAAGCATGCAAACGCTGCACGCAGCCGCAACTGATGCTGTCACTTATCTGTTGTAATCACCTCAGGGGTCATGAAAGGACAAAGAAAATCGGCTAGTGACATATTTTTTTCTTTACACGGTTTACTTTGGAATGTAACTAATATTCATACGTTTTCTTTGATTTCTCCCCCCCCCAGTGTCTCGCGACCCCCACTTTCTTTGGGAACCACTGCTCTAGAGACAGTTGGATCAGGCAGGGGGGTGAGACAGAGTGAGGTCTTACCTTAAAAGGCAGAATCATGAGGGTTGTCTGTAACAGTAGTAGTAGTCCTCTGACCTGAGCATTGTGTGTGCATTCTTAGAATCTCAATCGTGTCCACATATATTCATTTAGTCTGTATTTTTTGATTTGTGCCTGTATTTAACAATATCGCCTCCACCAGCGCTACTAAACTTGTGGCTGTCTCGTGTTGTTACTGAGAGGTTACTGGGTACAGTGCTGCAATGGCAAAACAGCAAGTGATGTCACCCACATCTAAAAGGGGTAAAAGGGGAGAAGCTCCTGAACTCATTTACCCTTCCTCTGCATGGCATAAAAGGAATTCCCAGGGGGTTATTTAGAGGAGACATGGTAGAGAGATAATATATAAATACCTCCACATATATGTATGCGAATATAGCCTGTTAACTATAGGTAGTTGCTGCCCTACATAGGGGGAATGTCTTTGAAATGAGACAAAATATAGACAAGGCTCATGAGATCACACTTTGGTTTCATTCTCTCGGTCAGCCTTAGAAGGATGGATAAGATATAGCAAGTTGTCCCGAAAAAACACAAGTGCAATGCCAAGTGCAGACTTTGTGGCTCTGTGGCTCAAAGAAGTCCTTCATGTGTTGCGCTGAGTAGACAACAAATGTCACCAACTGCCCGCTGACCCTATTTACAAAGTGACATGCAGGTTACAGTGTGAAGCAAAGGCTATTTTCTGCATGTCACTTTTGTTATTGTTACTACATGATGTGGTTACCAACTGTTGGGTGTTTACTGTTAATTTAGATTCGTTATTCTGCTCAGCATATCTAAAAAGCGACTGCAAAGCCCAATTAGTGTATCGTAGTGCAACTGGTGAGTCCCGACCAAAAAGTGGGTTGCGAGCTGGTGTGGAGTGGGTCGCGGGCGTGTGTTTCTGCTCCTTCAAAATCTTTTATTTCATTTTGATATGTTTACCGAACTTCCAATGTTGCGCTTATATTTTGAAAGTTGCGTAGGCGTACAGTGCATAAAGACATTGTGGATTACTTCACGAATTGTTTTGTGAAATAAATGATAATAGTTAAAAAATTAAATAATTTTTGGGTCGTGACTTAATGTGGGTCCTGAGGTTAGACCATTTGAGAACCACTGTCATAGTGTATCAGCCAAATTCACATGTTAGCATAGCAATTACAATTACATTTAGGTGATTTAGCTTTTATCCAAAGCGACTTTACAATTACATGCTGCTATTACATGGAGCAGATAGGGGTAAGGCATCTTGCTCAAGGATGCTTAAATGTAGGCCAACTCTGGGGCTCGAACCCACGACCTTCCGGCTGGGAGTCCAACACCTAGACTACCAGACTATCCTGCTTATTTGCTCCACTGTGTGTGACGCTGAAATTAAGATGTGTCTGGCTTTTGTCCTGCTTTTCCCATGACACTATTCCAATGTTTAACCCACCCCCCCACCACCAGCCCTCATGTGCAGAGGATACAAAGTTAAACTCGCTATGGTTACTGCTGGCCAAATAACAGTCAACAGTGCCGTAAACCCAATGCCTTTGTTGTCGGTTGGGTTCATGTGAGCTAGCTACACTACACTGCATCAACTTATGTTTACTCACCCCTGCAAATAGGCTCTCACTATACACTTCTGTACGTTCTGCAATGGTTAAATCTGCAGCTCTGATTCCAGTCCTTCATGCTAAGAATTCCAAAAGAAATTCACCCACTTTCATTACCTACATTGTGCCTTTAGGTTCTGGCGCACAAACTGTTGTGCTTTTCAATGATGAATGATATCTTTCTGTATATAAGTAACTGTAGGTACGTAATTGCTAATAATACCATTTCTGAGACAATTCCCGCTTTTGTCTCAGACGTTTCTTGGGACAGGCTACTGTAGCTGTGTTTGGGCTGTATGTTATGGAGTGGGACAGCATGTGGAAGACAAGGGGAGCTTTATCCTTCTTCCGCTAGTCTCTGCTGCCTCCATCTAGGGCCAAGGAGCAGGGAAACGTCTTATTAAACTCTCCCTGTCATCCGCCTGACCTAGCTCACGAGGGCCTCCCTCACTAACACCTCTGTATGAAAGACAGTGTGTGCATTATTCGGCCTCTCTAGTGGAGCACGGCTGGAAAGTTTTGCTGGATCTGGTTTGTGCTTTCTTTGGCACAAGTGTCCTATGGGCCAAAGCAAATTTATCTGTTAACCGACAGCTTCAACTTACTTCATGAAACCGAGTAGCTGGATTCCCTCATCAATGTTTAGTTGTTGGAGGAACTTCTACATCATGGTCCTTAATGATTTTTCTGTAGTGTAATGTTAAATGAGCAACATTGAGCAAAGTTTGTGATAACTGATTCCAATCCGTCATATATTAATATAAAATAAGGTAAAATAACAACAAGGAAATAAATATAAAATAAATATAAAATATAAAATTGTTAGTAAATATCATCAGTTAAAAGATTGTCTGTTTTTTCCCCCCCAAAAAATCCTGGTTTATATGTGGTAGAATAATATGCTAATGGTTTTACATGATGTCACCGTTTACAGTTTCTTCTTTTTTTCCCATGTATATTTGTCACTGCTTTACTAAACCAATTGGCATCAAAGTCAAACAGACCAAATTTAGTAATTAAACGTTTTAGGTTTTTGACAAGCAAGCGACTGGTTTGGAAATGACAAGGCTCCAGAAGCAGGCAACACCCGTGCCACCTCCCAATCCAGGGGGACACCGGTCTGTGGCGTGGTGACACTCATGTGGTGGTTACTACCACGAAAGTTGTCCCTGTGTGTGTTAGTTAAGTTAAAAACAACACAAAAAAGCGAAGAGTGTGGAAAACATTTTCCCAAGTTCAAAAATTTATTTATTTTGAAACTTTTCCTTAAGAAAATAACACACATCCATCCACTCTGTAGCGTGTAGACAGGACGAGTGCAAGTGCAGACTAAAGCGAGGCACTGGAAACATGAGAAACTCTACACAAAGGCTTCACGAATTAGACTCAGCTCGGCGTTTAATCCACACGTATACATACAGTGACAAGCACAAACAATGACCGACAGCCCAAAAGCCCAATCCCCCCACAGGTGTACATGATGAGTGATTTGGCTAAGTGAAGACAGGTGACACACGGCGAAGTTCCACGGGAGGGGAGGGGAGGGGAGGGGCGCCATCCCTGGATGTGCCCCCGGACGTTACACACAAATACAAACTAAAGCACGCACACACTTGACAGGCTACCACCATCCATGGCCCTCAGACTCACGTAATAGAAACAATGAAAAGAATAGCTATTTCTACCTTCCGTCCCTGGTATGTTCTGTTCTGTCCTTAGGCCATGAGTAAACACAGTCTACAATTGCCAGTAGCCAACACTGTGCTGTTGTGGATATCCAGAGAGATATGTTATCTTGGTTTATTGAATAAAAGTTACTTTTACTGGTAACCTTACATAACTTTTTTAATGCACACCTCCACAACCGTTTGATGCACAAGTCAACGGTTCCCTAAAACAAACAAACTGAACTCAAAAAATGTGAACACAAAGCCAGTGGTGAGAGTTGAACACATGTAGAGTATTTCTATTGAAAACAATGTGGAATTTTCTGGTATTTTGAGTCAGAAAACGTTGGCATCTTCACAAGTAATACTTTCAATATGTTACACAACACACTTCAAAGCAGCGCTGCGGTCATAGCATTTTCTGTAAACAGTAGGGAGCTTGCAAGGGGTCTATGCCTGTCAAATAACTGTCATCAAGTCAATAATGTACCATAGCAGGCAGAACCATAGTAATTACCTTGACAGAAAAGGTTTCTGTTACTTATTCTTCAAGCTTAAA
>JAOEHI010052613.1:35000-46453 GCA_025447815.1 Percopsis transmontana | reverse complement strand
CCCCCCCCCCCCCCCCCCCCCCCCCCCCCCCCCCCCCCCCCCCCCCCCCCCCCCCCCCCCCCCCCCCCCCCACCGGAGACTCTGTCTCCATCCAGACAGACCACAGTTGCAGTGAGGTCTGCGTTAAAGATGCATACATAGGATAACGTGACACGCTAATATGTTTACTCTTCATCTGGGTTCCCCCCGAGCCCAAGCGAAACCATCAACGCAATACACGGGTCTGTCCTGGATAGTACAGTGGCGGGAAAAATAGCCTACTGGGACACAAGAAGTGATTAGCTTACAGTATATATATAAGTTAACATAGTCTCAGACACCGCCATAGATGAAGCAAAATACAGCGAAAAATGCATTATATTAACAATAAAGAATATTTGCCTGACGTTAGAATAAAAAACAAATATTTCAAAAACAACTTTATACCATTCGACCTGGCTGCTGATGTCAACCAATAAAGGCGGTTGGAACTGGAAGGCTTGCCCACAACAGCTAAATGGACCTTCATATCTTCTACTCAGAGCCTCTGGACATGCTCAACTTGTTTTGTTATTATTGAGCTGTAAATCACCACCATATGGATCGCGTCATGCGTCCAAAGACAGCTTTGTGCTTCATAAAAGAATCCTCAAGTTCAATTTTCCTTTGGTCTCAACCATTACAATGATTGCTTTCAGCTGATACTTTCATCAAACTGTCATCTTTTAAATATTTATACAGTCTGTGTAAATATAAAAGTTATTAATTTGTGGATTGAACAAGTTTAGGATGTGTGTGTGTGTGTGTGTGTGTTTGTGTGTGTGTTTGTGTGTGGGTGGATTAATGGGGGAACCTCCCCCGCTCAGGTTTGAATCCAATATGGAAAGTTGCAGTTCTTCATCCACCACCAGGTGGCCTGCTCCACATGAGGCAAAACAGGCTCTCAATGAATGGAAGTCGTTTGCGAAATACAAGTCAAATTCAAGGTCAAAGTAAATTAAGGCAATTTCACTTGTTGTAATAAGTGTAACGGGGTTGATTTTGAAAATGACTGTTTCTTTAGGATTATATTAAGGCTTAAAGTGTGGATGATAGAGTGCTGGTGGTTGTGTGGGTTGGCCAGGTAATGTTTGGGTGCTAGCGTGGGTGAGTTTTTAGCTTTTTAGATTTACTTTTTCTTTTCTTTAATTTTTCTTTTCTTTTCTGTATTAGGGAGGCAATATCTACCTTTTATAATAAATAAATATTCTCTGACGCGTACATTCAAAGATTATTATTATTATTTCACAAGGTCTATATGATCATATAAATATATTTTCATGTTTATCTCTATCACACATGCACATAAATACCATTTTCTCCCATGCATTCAGGCTCAGCTGGCTGCCCCAGCTCATCATGACCAGCCAAAAAACGATATCATGAAGTACATATTGTTTAATAGTAGCGTAATTTCAACACATAATAGTAGGCCTATGCAGTGAAAAAACAGTGTAGCCTATGTCACTGTGTGTGCTTTCACAAATTGAATCACACTATTCAATAGTAGCCTACAATACAAATGATCAAATCAGACTCACCGAATGACAACCGCTACAAAATCCATCCTGCGGCCCTTGTTTTACTTCAGTTATCAAATTGGCCCTTCCATCACACCACAGGAAAAATGACGTAAAATGGCGCAGGCAGCCAGGCAAGCTAGAAGGCCCAGGCGTATCAAAGAATGCGTCAACACGGCAAACGTGAAGTCTGAAGAATATGACAACACCATCGTCCCCATTTGCTTCAACAGCAGACGGGATTCTCTCAGTCTGTTGTTTTGTTATAAACACCTCCTTTTTCAGCTTGAAAATACTTGGGGCTAGGCTTAAAATACTCGGGGCTGTGACTGGACCTAACGACACCACTGAGAACATCAAAAGTCAAAGTCTGCGATTGAAAAAACATCCCCGGCAAAATGCTTTAGTCCTGACCCAAATCAGGTTTATTTGATATCTCCATATATGACGACTGTTTAGTGGCCTTCAAAGAACATAAGTCATGCATAGCAAACTAATGGTGGACAAAGATGACATGTAGATATACATCTAACCACATACTAAACAAAAGCTAACAATTTATTGTGTAAATATTATTGCACAACTGCAGCAAGGCTAATAGTAATAACTGGGAAGTTGTCTATATAAATCAACAATGGAAACTTGCCGAGCGTACAGTAACTCCTGAAAATCTGACATAGCTAAGATTTGCGATCTAATAGACAGGAAACGAGATGTGGGAGTTGTTTGCCAAAGATAGCAAAGCCTAAATCATAATGGGTCAAACCAGCGTGTTTGTTTTGTCTTCTCTGTTAAAAACCATTTAGGAACTCTTGGTGTCTGTAATATGTGTGACAGAAAATGAAAACACATCCACGCAGACAAACTGTACCCTATGGACACCAACACACACACACACATACACACACAAAATCTCACGGCCACAGAGGTAGAGGATGATAAATGAAGCCTCCATTATAGAGGTTACACTTCATCTGGGAAGAGGACAAACTTAGTGCCAAGCTCGCTGCTCTGTTTATCCTTGATATTCTCCTCTAAGCGAGCGCAGACAGTGGGAAACAAAGCTCAGTGTCGGCAGGGCAGTGCCAGACCTTCACTCCCAAATACTTTCTATACTGTTTTGTAAACTGCCTTTGATGAGGGTCCCAAAACTCAACCAGTCCGCATTGTGCACCAATGATATATTACCTTTAAAAGCCTGAAGTTGAGCCTAAGTCTGTGGTCTGTGTTTATTATTCTACATAGTGTGGAATAATCAGTCAGAAGACATGCCTTGGGCATAGTACATACCGGTATGCACAGACACACACATATATATTTATATATACACAGCACTGTGCAAAAGTTTTAGGCCAGTGTGAAAATAATTCTGTAAAGTAAGAATGCTTTAAAAAATTGACATGTTAATAGTTTATGTATAGTTTATCGATTAACAAAATGCAAAGTGAGTGCACAGAAGAAAAATCTAAATCAAATCAATATTTAGTGTGACCAAAACAGCATACATTCTTCAAAGTACACTTGCATAAAGTCAGGGATTTTGTAGGCATATAGTCTGTGTGTATGCTTAAACAATTATACCAAACAGGTGCTGATGATCACCAGTTTAGAATGTACATTGAAACACAGTGATTAACTGATAACAGGAACTGTTGTGTAGGAGGAATAAATGGGTGAGGAACAGCCAAATATGGCTGACAAGGTAAGGTTACAGAAGACAGTATAATGTCAAAAGTCATACACCCTGGCACAGCAACAGCAACAGGACACAAGGTAGTTATACTGCACCACCAAGGTCTCTCCCAGGCAGAAACTTCAATGCTTACTTCTCTTCTCAATAGGAAGATGTCCAGCAGTGCCATCAGCTCAGAACTGGTAGAACATAGTGGTCTTCATGGAAGGCTTGCGGCGCAAAAGCCAAACCTATGATGCGGAAACCAAGGCCAAGCGACTCAACTATGCATGAAAACACAGGAACTGGGGTGCAGAAAAACGGCAGCAGGTGCTCTGGACTGACGAGTCAAAATGTGAAATAGAGGGCACAGCCGAAGGGCTGGACAGTGGTACAAGAATGAATGTGTACAGTCAACAGTGAAGCATGGTGGATCCCCAAATCCCCAATGAATTTAGGGATTTGGTCAGAATTAATGGTCTCCTCAAAGCTCATACTTACAGGCAGATACCAGGCAGGCATCTGATTGGCCCCAAACATACAACAAAAGTCATTTTGGAACCATCTTTAGTGTAAAGAAGAACAAGGAGTCCTGGAAGTTATGGTATGGCTGCCACAGAGCCTCAACATCATCAAGTCTGTTTGGGATTTGATGGTAATTATATAACCATATACAAACTTGAAAGTGCTGAATCAACAAAACATTTTTAATAATAAACAATGCATTTCATTACAATGTGGCCACAAGGGAGAACATGTTAGCTTCGCATTAGCAATGCTCCACCAAACTGCATTCTGATTAACAATAGGACGCTCTGGCTTATATAGTTCTGAGATTCAAAAATAACCGCTCACAGGTAAGGTGGCCATTTATTGGCTGGAGGGGTGGCCGCTAAGGCTTGTGGGAGGAAAATACTAAAGACAATGAATTTAGCAGGCTAAAGGGGGGGTTGCCTGTGCTTCCAGCACAGGTAACAAATGTTAATTTAACATGAATGGGAAAAACTTCTTTAGAATAGCTCAGCATGGCTACAGGAAAAGCAGACAATAGATTTGGGGACACAAAAGGTATAAGTGACAATTTCACATATAAATGCAAGGACTGAAATCTGCTGTCTGAGCGGAGTGGCTATGTGCTTCTGTCATGCAAAAACATACATTCCTGGCTTTGTCTAGCTGTAAGGCTTCTGCCTTGGCGTGCTATTGAACTCAATTAAATAATAAATATCTAAATATATATATCTAAATATCTAAATTCTAATTCCTTCAGATTACATGAAGAGAGAGAAGCAACTGAGGCTGCCTAAATCCACAGAATCCACAGAACTGTGGTTAGTTCTCCAAGATGTTCCAAACAACCTACCTGCCGAGTTCCTTAAAAAACTGTGTGCAAGGGTACCTAGATGAATTGATGCTGATTTAAAGGCAAAGGGTGGTCACACCAAATTGATTTGATTTGTTTTCTGTTCACTCACTTTGCATTTTGCAAGTGATAAAAATATCTATTTTTGAAAGCATTCTTACTTTACAGAATTTTTTCACACCAGCCTAAAACATTTGCACAGTACTATACAGTATACATATACAGCACCAGTCAAAAGTTTGCACCAGTATATATATATATATATATATATATATAATTGGCCAATTCCAACCAGGAGTAATTAGTCAATTAGTTCTGGTGTTGAAAACGCTAGTGAGAAGTTGTTAGTGCACGTTTGCCTTGGTAAGAAGGCAGCTGCTTGTGTTGCTCAGGTATAATGTTACCTGTGCCTAGACACACATCTATGGTATATGCGCTGTATTGCCTGTGGGAGGCGTTCACACCTTGCCACAGCAGCTGAAGACGCTGGAGGCGAATAAAAGCTACAGCGTGTCCAGTCATCAGGTCACAGGAAGGCTCTGTCGGCTCATTTCCCTGCGACACCTCCTCGTGCCACGATGTCAGCGCGCCTAATGAGTCCGGTGGCCTCACAGGGTCTAGTCCAAATAACGGAAATGGCTCGGTGGCGACCCCCTTCTCGCTCTCTCACACACCTCACACACACAGGAAATGTTTTCCATTTCGGAGACATGGTTGACATGGTTTTTGAAACAGTGTCCTGATGACTGTCATTGTTTCAGCTCCCTCCAAAAGCCACCACCAGTACTAAGCTCCACAATCAAAGCAATAGATACTACCTAGCAGGGTGGTGTTAATAGCTATGGCTATTATTGCTACAGCAGCCCAATATGACGCAGTCAAATACAGTATTGCCTACGATTTTCCACCGCAGATCAGTGGAGTGCTTAGCACAGTCATTCCCCAACCAGATGTACCCTTGAGCAAGATACATAACCCCTGTACCTTATCCAGGTGTACCAATCGAGCTGGCTGACCTTGCGCCCCAACCGGAACAGAAAATGTTCTTCCCCCCAAGTGATGTGTCAAGTACAACACAAAACACGTCTTTCCAGAGACATTATATAAGAGGCTGGCCACTCGGCAGCCATCTTGTTAACACCTGTGGGCACGCGATTGGCTTGATAGGTTTCCCGGTCCGGCCGTTATAAAGCAGACGATTGGCTCTTTGGGGAGAGGGGCAACATATGTGCATCCAACCGCCGTCTTTGGCGTTACGAACTTCTCCCATAGAGTTCTATTCAGGATTCTTTACATGATCTGTCTCTTCTATAATGTCTCTGGTCTTATGCTTCTGTGTGCCAGCAGATTACAATTATGCGTTTTTTAATCAAAGCCAGCCAGGGGATTCTTTTTTTTTTTTTTGTATTTGTGTGGTGACTCATCTTTGTGCAGCACTGGCGGGGTGCACTTAGTCCTATCGTGCTGTCATTCAACGACCATCTCTGCTGAAGTGAATATTCTCCCACCCGTGTGGCAAAAGGCAGAACCAAAGCCGGGGGGCTGCGGCAGTAATTACCTGATCCCATCTTCATCCAGATACGTTCACCAAACATCACACAGCGTTGGTCTTTGAGCAGCTTAATCAGGAAACTGCCCCGATTAGCACATGGAAAACAAAAGTGCCATATAGTATGGCTGGTCTCAGGTATTTCGTCTTATCTTAGAATCAATACAGCCAGTCTGAAAGGCACTGGTGGTGGGTTGTGTCGCTTCAGGACAAGCAAAACAAGTTTTTTTTCTTCTCTTTTGGGAATATGAGAACAGACCAAAGGCTTTGAGAGGGTCAGTCGAGGTCTATGACGTCTGGTCACAGACCATATTTTAAGGTCCCTGTGTCTCTAGACCGTCACGGAGCGCTGACAATACAGACGCGACCTTTTGTGACTTTCCAATGTGACTGTTTGAAAAGGGGAGTAAATACCGAGAGCAAATGCCATTCCGTTTGCCCAGCACTTTGTCTGGCATACAGAATAAGAAAATAAAAAAAGAAAGAAAGAAAGAAATCAGTCCCAAATACAGATTGAGCGATTGACAGAGGAGTAAATCAAAATGACCATTTAATGGCGAGAGACCTATTCAGCTTAAAGAGAACTGGTTTCAAAAGAGTAATACAAAAGGAGCTCCATTGGTGATTGGTGATTTATTAGGTGAACACCTAATAAATCCAGTCCTGGATGCCTTCCAATGTATCAGATACACACTGAGCTAATGCCAGCTCATTGGGCACGACTCCATGTAATCTGAAAAAGCTGTAATGAACATGGCGATGTTGAAGGAGCCCGGTAACTGTATATTTTCCTCTCAGGCAACAGTTTAGAGAGTTTTCATGGATGGCGGTTCCATGGATGGCGGTTCCATGGATGGCGGTTCCATGGATGGCGGTTCCATGGTTGGCGGTTCCATGGATGGCGGTTCTAGCATGGTCACGTGACAGAGTGAAGTCATCAACAGCCAATTAGGCTCGGCGCAGGGAGTCCCCACCATCATATTCATGTTGGAACATCTGGCTCCCTACAGTTAAGTGTTCTCGAACTTCCTGCATTTCTGCGCGCATGTGTGTGTGTGTGTCCTTTTTAAGTTGTGTGTATGTTTGGCATGCCCTTGACAGAATATCCACTTCCTACAGTCTTACAGAAAAGGTATATAAAAGTATACTGTATACCTTAGCGTATAGGCTATGCCTTAGCATACACGCCATTGCATACACGCCTTAGCATAAACGCCATAGCATACAGGCCTTAGCAAGCGGCATGTACGATAGATACAATAATAAAACTTGCATTTCTTGATCAATTTCTTTCAACAATTTGGAAAATTACAGTATGCATGTGTTTTTAATCAACTTGAGGACCGTGTGGTCTGTTGATTGTACGAATGAGCAGACACACACAAAAAATACGATATGTCATAATTGAGATTTACTTGAAAAATCCTGTTAGATCTTCATATACACGACAATTTAACAACCAGGGACACAGATACATCTCTTGTGAGCAGCTATAAATATACAAATCAAGGGCTCATGTAATTCACATGCATACAGGGGTAGATTCATCATCCATCACACAGCTCCCAAAAGAATGTATAGCAATCAATGTCTACTGCGTGGCCCCATAGCTCAGACCTGAATTATAGGAAACAGATAACCAATCATGGGGTGTATTGGTGACAGGCAGACAGCGCCGCTAGACAAACAAATCAGAGATCGATGTGAATTATGTTTATGAATACAAACAGCGGCGTGCCGGAGGGCTAGTCTGAATGGTTTGGGATGAAATAAAAAGACGCATGCTGTACATTTATTATCTCTATTCATTATCTAGGGACACTGACTGAAAAACAAATGCATACATACATACACAGACATTATTGGGTTCATTAAGCCAGAGTCATTAAATAACACTCAATGACTCAATGTTATTTATAAGAATATTGAATTTGTTTGCCAAAGACACATTGCAATTATAGCCTTTAAAGCAATTTTCTACACAGTTAATAGTTTTCTGTGTGTAAGATTATCTAATGTCTAATGTGACAATCTTGTAAACATCATGTTAAAAATAAAGTAATTTTTCACTGTTATCTCAACACTAGTTGAGATAACAGAGCTGCTGCTCGTTCACCGAAACATCTCTACTGACACCATAACCAGCAGGCTATTCTGCCCCCCTGCCTCAGTTAGACCTCAGTGAAGACCTCCTCAACCGTGTTCCATGTTCCACCTAATATTGGAAATTCAGCTGGTACTGTAGTTCTATTCCTGTTATTACTGTAATCTCTCCCACAACACCATCAAATATCTACTTTTTCGAATAGACAGTAAATGCACACTAAACATCGACCCATGTTAAGTTTAAAGGAGAGATTAAACCTTGTTTCCACCAGTAAGTTGGAAAGTCTCTTATTAGGTTGACCAAAAGCAGTGTTGGGACTATACTCGTGACATATGAGTGTAACTGTTTAATAACACACAGAGTTTAGTTCCCAATAACACACGGTACAGAAGAAAAATAAAGCTATGAAACAGTGATTTTGTAATTATTCCAGTTAATGGATTCCCGTTGTAGCCGGCAAAAATGCTTTTTAATGAACTTTGCTGCTTGACTATTTTGTGGAAAGAAGTCTGGCATGCACTTCTACAGCAGAAATAATAAAAATTGTGACACAGTCATTAATTAGAGTGATTATGCATTTATATGTAGTCTTTCTGTCCAAAGTCCAAAGTCATTTTATTTATCATATGCACCGAATAACACAGGATCATTCTGTACGGAGAAATTCTTGTGACATGGCACGCAACCTCTACGCAGTAGGCATTTAGCGAAAGTTAAGCAACAAAAAAGTTTTAAAAGTTTTAAAAGTTAAAAAAAGTTAAAGAGCAGAACAATATAACAATGATAAAAAATATATAGTAAGTATACAAGAAATTTAGCAGTAATCCTGATATAAATATATATATATATACAAAAAATGTGCAGTATGAGTATACATTTAAATAGGTGTTATTATGGCTGTCATCAACCTTGTTTTGTTATATTTTTTTGATTTTTTTTTCTGGAAACTTGTTTTCCTTGAGAATGTGTGCTTTACTCATGTCGCCGTGTTGCAACAAATCCAACTTCTGCTGTTTCTCATTCAAGCTCACAGGCATCTCAAATGAAAGCTAAAGCTTTCTACTTACTTATTTTTTTTAGCGAAACCTACTGTAAAAGGGAAGGCATTCATTTGAAACCAAACAGCTATGGTTCCCTGGGGTAAATTAACTTAAGAAAAATATTGATGCAGGATATACATATTAGCTTCAATCATTCTTCCAGTTCGCATCTATGTTGGTCAAAAAACAGGTTCTGTGAACACCTAGATATGCCAATGAGATACCCTCTGTTTGTTTTGTTTTTGTTTTTTTCAAACACATGTTCTGTTCATTGTGAGTGAAAACAAGACACACACACAACAGCTGGAGGCGGAGATGAACCCAAATTCCCCTGACAGGTGTCCTGTCTGCTTGTCAGACACAAAGAAGCCACTCTTTGGCGGCCAATGGGAACAGATCTGGGAGAGGATATTTTCTCAGCAAAGATTCCTGAGAAAATGTGAAAGGGGACAGATGTTCGTGTGTATGTGTGCACGTGCGTGCGTGCGTGCGTGCGTGCGTGCGTGCGTGCGTGCGTGCGTGCGTGCGTGCGTGCGTGGGTGCGTGCGTGCGTGCGTGCGGGCTTGCGTGTACTTGTGGAGGTGTGTGTTTATTTGGGCATGTGTGCTGGCGCTACTGCTTATTTGTCTTTTCTGTCTTTGATTCGGTCTGTGCCTTGATTTGTCTGTCTGTCTGTTTGTCTGTCTGTCTGTCTCTCTGTCCCTCTGTCTGTGCATCTGTCCGAGTGACAGAGTGCACACAGGTTGTGCAATCCGTAATGAGTTTCCCACAGCAGTTTGGGATTTTCGACGCGATGACTGACGGGCGTGCGCTGCTGTAAAGGCCTTTTGGGGAGCCCTGATAGCACACCTACACAACTCAACGGCTAACCGACAGAAGCAGGGGAAGGACAAGAGAGAGGGCGAGCTACAGGGAGACGGGGGGCTTTGGCAGAGAACAAATATGGCCGTCGGAGGTGCTGGCCTGCTGAGGTGAGCTCTCTGGACTTTGGAATATCAGGAGAGGCCACCATTTGTGTGACAGCCATTATAGTGTGAGCCACTGTGGCATTGTGTGGCATTTTGGCCACAAGGAAAGCGAGCAGGAAAGCAGGTCCCCGTTAAAAACACACACACACACTGACACAGGCGTGTGGCTTTCGTCCTATGCTACAACAGTTCTATCCGTTACAAACAACCGGGTCACACCACAACCCTGAGCTCTGGTTGGTCATGCCGGCTGGGTTATGGACGACAGCAGAGTCTGTGCTCGCTCAGCACATTTGAAGCAACTGGACAGTCTTGGCCGATTGCTTTCATGACCTGAATGTGGGCACGTCCCAGTGGACTTTCAGTTACCACGACTTTGGCCTAGTCATAAATCTGAATGTGCAGACTGTATGACAACCCCACTGGTGTCACCACAGTCACTCTGAATATCCTGTATGACCTATAACACATATAGGCCATGCTATTAATAGCTGTGGTCACTGAGCAGCCATTATGAGTGACTCATTGTTAGGAACGTGAAAGCCAGGAGCCACGATATAGACACAACCTAACTCTAACTCCTTAAAAAATTTTGTCAGTGATTTTTTCATTATTTTTCATTTAAAGTATTCAATGTAATATTTAGCTACCTAAAAACATATACCTTCACAATTGCGAAATCATGTATATTTGTTTGTTTAGTTCTTCACCCCCTCACTACTTTGCACTCTGTTGTCGACCATAAACGCACGAGTGCTGCTGCTGGACCCCCGCCTCCACATATGGCTTCCTGATCTCCAAGCCTGCTAACTGTCAAACAGCAAACTGTTCCTCCCTTCCGCACCATCAGAAGCCCAAAAGAGGAAACGCGGTAGAAAATACGGATGAAAGAGAAAATGGACGCCAAATGAGCTTGGCTCGTAAAAGAAGAAAAACTTTGATTTACTTTCCCTTGTTTTGACAATACCTATATTCTACCCTATATTCGGGGAGAGGAAGCGAGGGACCTTAGAATACTTGTGCATGGTCCCGTGATGTACTGTCAACACGCCACACTCACTCCCAAGTCCCATAGCAGCACAGGCCATTTCAGAGCACCGTTGACAAATGACTCTCAGCTGACAAAATAAAAGCAAAAGGGCAGAAGGTCAACCGGTGGAGAGGGAGGCCGGGGAGAGAGCAAGAGAGAGAGAGCAAGACAGTAGAACAACAGAGG
>JAOEHI010052613.1:0-30000 GCA_025447815.1 Percopsis transmontana | reverse complement strand
TTGAGGTCAAACTCACTGACAGATTACAAATATCTGGACCGCTCTGGCATGATTTATTGTGCACCTTGGTGTTTCTTGGTGTGTCCAGAAGACTTCAGCAAACCCCATGCTCCTCCTGGCACTAAGATGTTCGATGTCACACTAAAACACAGAAGAAATTCATTATTAAAAAGGTAGCCTACTGTGTAAAATTTAGCTATGAGTATACATGATATCTGGGAATTAAGCCTTATGTTTTGGGCAGGGTATTGGCCATAATATCCAAGTATTTTGTTTCCAATTGTCAATAAATTCTCTCGGTTGAGAGGAACTACTGTTGGCAAAAGTCAAACCACCACTATTCACAAAAAAGTAAACGTACAGTTACATGTACTCACCCAAAGTGTTTATGCGTTATCAGTGACCCACATAAACTCAACTCTGCCCCTTGAGGCCAATCTTTCACAAACTGACACAAAACAATTTGAGGTAAGGTCGCAGTGATCATTTTGCACTGTATCATTTCTATTATCTTTTTGCATTTGTCATTGCTTTTATTATTGCTCTGCCAGAACATGTTTTTGATATGCTAATCCTATGTTGTTTAATTTTACTTTGAAAGGCTGGAATATTTTTCATCCAGTCTTCAGTTCACTGACAATACGTAGCTAGATAATGATCACATTTGACAAAGAGAAAGCAATTTATGAGTATGTGCGAATGAACTAATAGTTTCAAAGCAAGCAGATTTGACAAATGAAACCCCATGGAGGGATGACGGATCTGTTTTTATTACAGTCTCAGATGATTACATATAATTCATAAACGGAGTCTCGTTTCCAGCGACGGTTTCAAAGGTATTCTACGGTTTTCATAAGCAGCCTATTTCTTTTCCCATAAACCTTCCAGCAAGGGCTGTCTATTTTTTTTTAAATCACAGCTGGATACGGTTAATCAAAAATGAACGATGACGGAGATTTTCGGAACCCATCGCTGACTCACTCATTTGAGATATTGATCCCGACTAAAGAAATGTTCACATCTCTACATCAATAAACGAGGCACGTGAGGGGCATCGCTTCTGGACAACTGCTGCATGAAATAAAATGATTTTAGCATCAAGACTGAGCTCCCTGATGTACCCCAACAGTAATTACTTGGCCTGGTCATTTCTTTTTAAGTGCAAACCATGAGACTAGCATCGCAGATAAAATCACACATAGTGGCGATGGAAGGTCATTAGGCTAAATCTTTTACAGTAGGCCAGGTGAACAGTATAGGAGGCTATGATGGTTTGAGTTCAATACAATATAATGAACCGTTCCCTCTCTCCTAAGTTCATGTGAAAGCCGTCTCATCTGGCTAATGTGGACTCCTCCATATATGGTTGGAGAGCTCTTCAGCTTCTGGAAGACACCTTCAGGGTGGGGGCGGGGGGAGTAGCGTGAATTATACATGAATGGATAGAGGCAGATAATAATTAAATAGAAGAAAGGCAGATGGGACAGCTTTTGGGGAAATCGCACAGCGCTTCTAAGAAGGCAGTTCAGTTCTTGTCGAAAAAGTTGCTCGGGATTTAGAGGAATCTCTGATTATAGTGGCATAATGGTGTGTGTGTATTTGTGTGTGTGTGTGTGTGTGTGTGTGTGTGTGTGTGTGTGTGTGTGTGTGTGTGTGTGTGTGGTTTTACAACACGCTTGTGTGTGATTACCTACTTAAAATGTTTAGCAGACACACGTGACACACTTCCTGACAGACAGAGACCAAGGAGACTTGACTACTTGATGTATTCAGAAAGTTTTTGGTGAATCACATGAATAATAAATGGTGATTGTGTATACAGACAGAAATATCAATGAGTTATGAGAGAAATATGGAGTGAGAGACCAACCATGGAAACAAGGTAGTGTGTGAGCATTTGTTTACTCCGTTGGGCAGACCGGGTCTGACCCGTTTAATGACAATGTTTGCACAGGTGAACAAAAATGAGCGTCGTGCCGAGCAGCTTTCCAGCAACACTGGGTCGTGGAAGGTTTGACTCTCTTTCCGCGTTCGTGGTCTTCTCCCACTCCGCTCTCCTGGCGGGGGACAGGTGATTAGCAAATGAACCACACTTGTTCCCAATCGCCACTGGGTCCTGTGAACCACGCCCCCAACACCCCTCCCAGGGGTGTCAGCACCACCGCATCCGGGCTGAGCCCGGATTCTTCGGGACGTATATGATACAGTAGTGTGTGTGTGTGTGTGTGTGTGTGTGTGTGTGTGTGTGTGTGTGTGTGTACGTGTGACGGACTGTGACCCTCGTCACTGGGCCTTCAGTGTCCCCTCAAGTAGCAAAAAAGTGTTCGTCTGCGCTCAGAACCAGTGCGCAATGCACAAATTAACGGTGCAAATATAGTAGAGCTAATCTCTCACACACAGGCTACAACCTGATCTTCATATTTGCCTGATCCGTGTAATGTGCCCCACACATAACAGTCCCAGGTTGCCACAAACACGCAGACCAACCTTGCCTCTACATTCGACCAGCAACGCTCTCGCCAAACAGATCAAGCAACACTAGCAACCAACACATTTCAGTCCAAGGTCAAAAGGCCAAAATACAAAATGTTAAAGATGGACGTGCGCATATTGTTTCATAGGAACATAATAACATTATATAATATTATGCAGTCCAAAAAATCTATGTAGCCTAAGGTGACTGTGTGTGCTTTGCAAATGGAATCACATTATTTCATAGTACACATTATGAAATCAGACTCACAGAACGACGATCGTTATGTTTTGTAATGTATTAGGGCCTTTGGAAATATATTTTTATTTCGTTTGGCACAGAAATTGCCTTTCTTAGACCCCACCTGTGCTTTGATGAGGTATGTATTACAACACTATTAAATGATTTTCAATTTTGCCAGATTACTAGTGATTTCTGTGGTTATAAGATGCAGAATGTATGTAGGTGTATGTGTGTGGGGCAAGGTGTGTTTTGCTCCACTAGATAACGCAGGGATGATGACGAAGATGATGATGACGACGGGGTAATTAGGATGCTGATGTGGTCCTATGTGCCCAGAATAGGTCACAAACATCCATCAAATGAACCCCTAGCACGCGGGCCTGTCGGGGAACGATTGACAGCATGTATTTGTGTATTGTGTGCCATCGTGAGAGCTGAGGGATTAAACTCTGTAATTAGCCCATACAAACTCGCGAGCGGAAACCTCACTCAGCCGTCAGTCAATCACCGCGACAACCCTAATTGACGATGAATACAAAGCTCCCCTACCGAACGCCACCGCTTCTCTTCTCCACCTCCCTGTTATGTTTCGTCACTCTACTCCTTTTCATGTCCCCGTCCTTCAGGTGATGACATGCTAGCGCTATTCTAGCGAAGAGGTAGCTGGTGTCACGCCAGCCCAGCCTCTGTAAACAGAGCAAGGAGGAGCAAAGCCCAACAGAGACCAAAGCACTGTGGCGTCAAACAGAATCAGAGCAGAGATGTGAGAATCCCACAAAGCTATCGCACCTAAGATCAAAATATGATGGCCTCGCATTCTGATATAGGCCACAGTCAAGCAACGTTCTGTACGAGTGTGTATTTTTGTCCTAACCAGTTTTTGCTCCAAACTCTCCAGCATGGCAAAGAATAATTATTCAATTTAAGAATAATTATAAAATCGAATGGTTTAATTAGTATATAAGTGGAGCATATAGGCTACCTGGCTTGCAGATTTTGGGTGGTTTATGGTCTGTTAAACCAGCAAGTTACCGACAAGATGATACCTCTTATATTTGCATACATTCATTTAATAATTCTTGGGTCATGTGGTGTAGAAGCTTATGTTTAACTTTGTTCCACTCAAACAAACTGTCATGTTCTTTGTAAGCCTCAACCACACAGGGTTTCACTGCTCAACAATAAGTTTTCACCTTATTTGGACCAGTACTGGGCTGAGTAACAGTAGCCCCACCATGGTACCAATGTTCGTTGGTACCATGGTTCACATGTCACTGATCTTGACATGATTTTCGCCGATCCCATTTTAATCCCGTGGGCTACAGATAGCTAGCCCAGCGCTTCTTTCACATTTACCACAAGGGGGTGCTAATTTTCTTGATTTTGCTTGAAGCCTAGAAGGTTTTAAGGCGCATTATTGTCTTTTTCAACCCATGTAAACTGCTGGTTAGGATTTGTCCACCTGTCCACGTACGTGTGTACTGAAAGCCTGTACATTGCATTCCATTTCCCAAACTGCATTAGCATTGGAGTGTGTGAGCCTTGGATTGTTTACCATAACTCAGTAACCCCACCATCTGACCGCGGTCCTCTGCGATGAAGCCATGTGTGACTTTTGCTGAGCTTTGCTAACAACTCAGATTTCATTTCTACATGCGGCTGAGCACTAGAGACGCGGCAAGTCTGAGCGGTAAAAAGAAATCAATGCGTAGTGTATGCATCTATCCGTACTGAGGCCAACAAGGAATACGTGCACAGGCCTTTGGCATCTGTATTCAATTTGGTGCACTCCCATTTGAATGCATAACGTAATAATTCGTTTTTGTACAGAGCGCCTCGTAGGAGATGAGATGGCATAAGCCCTGCATCCTCAATTCCACTTCAGAGCTAAAGTAAACTACGTTATGCTGAGCGGTGCAGTACTAATATATATTTGTAAAGAGACTGCAAATGTTTTTTCCCATGTTTTCATTTTTTTAAATCGTTTGTGTTTTACCACATTTTATACCACATTTTATCCAAAACAGTTTGGAAGGATTGTGTAAATCCTGAGGGCTCCTGTAAATGCATCCTTCCCTGAACACATGGGCACTTCCAGAGCCCCTCTAAAAACAAAGGAAACGGGATTTGCTGAGAAGCAGTGATCATCAGCTATTGTTCCAGGAGTGTCAGTTGTGGTAGGCCTACTGTACATGTACACAAAGACCGTCATGTTCATAAAATAAGGGTTTTGTTAAAAAAAAGCCCTCAACATAGTAGATTGGCATAGCAAACAGATTGGTAACTCTACAAAGACTCAAATACATACACACAACCCTTTTAAAAGTCTATACCCTTTTATGTAAACAACCTACAGTGTGTTTAAACCATCAGCGACATCTGAGGCAGGTCAAGTGAAGCTAAAAGGTCTTAACCAGCTAATTATCCAGCAAATTACGGGCCCACTACACTTCATCTACAGCCTACAGTAAGTAAACCGAATCTGTCAAATCTGCCATGGCCACAGCAGGCGGAGAGGAAATGCATGTAATTATATCCAGGTCAAGGGTCACGACAATAGGAGTGAGGGAGAAAGGAAAGACGGAAGTTCAGGCGGTCATGGTAAGCAGCTGTACAGATGTAATGAGGCAAGAAATGAAGTTACCAATCTATTTGATTGTTTGCTAACTATATTGAGGGCTTTTTTTTACTGCGCCTGTACAACCATTTTCCTTATCATGTTTACACAATTATGGTCAAACGCACTAGCTGGCATTAGCTAACAGTTTTTCTTTTTCTTTTATTTTAAATTGTCTATCGTTATGTGCGTAAGGGGGGGTAAAGGTTAGCCGCGGCACTGCAAGGACATTATTTTCTAGAGACGGCCCTATCGTGATGTCTTTCCTATAAAAACTCTCAGCGTGTTGAATAGTTCTCAGCTCAGAGGATAAACATTGCAAAGCCAAACTCCTCAGGGCTTGGCAAAAAAAAAGGAAAAAGAAAGAAAATCCCACTCTTATTAATTCAGCCTCCAAATGACATTTTCATACAAAAGTTGGTGACACTAATCATAAATTCTCCACTGATAATAATAATTGCCCCCTCTAAGCCCTCCATACATTTGTAATTAACTGGTGGAGGCTTTATCATTGTGGGGACAGGGATGACTTGAATTATTCCGGAGTAAAAAAAAAAATTCTGCAGTGTCAAGGATTTGTGGCTTCTTGACACACGCGCGCACACACACACACACACATACACACACACAGGGACAAGCTGAGCAGACAGAAAAGGAGGGTTGTGTAAACAGAGCGTGTGTGTGTGCATGTGTGTGTGCATGTGCGCATACGCGGATGAATGTTGTTGCTACGCTAGAGGGGGGAAGCTCTGCTGTGTAGAAGTGTGATGATGAGCCTGTCGAGGGTTTGTCGCTCAGGAAACAGCATGGTGGGTTAGAGACTGACTTTAGATGGACTATATTGAAACGGTTTAGTTGGAAAACCACATAGACAGAGAAAGAGAGAGAGAGAGAGAGAGAGATAAGAGGCAAAGTGAGAGAGAAAGAGAGAGAGATATAAGAGGCAAAGTGAGAGAGAGAGAGATATAAGAGGCAAAGTGAGAGAGAGAGAGAGAGAGAGAGAGAGAGAGAGAGAGAGAGATATAAAAGGCAGAGAGAGAGAGAGAGAGAGAGAGAGAGAGAGAGAGAGAGAGAGAGATAAGAGGCCAAGTGAGAGAGAGAGAGATAAGAGGCCAAGTGAGAGAGAGAGATATAAGAGGCAAAGTGAGAGAGAGAGAGAGAGAAAGAGAGAGAGATATGAGGCAAAGTGAGAGAGAGAGAGGACGAGATAAGCTCGGAAGGCTAGACAGAAGATGACACAGTCCGTCCACATTTTTTGTTCACCTACCCTCCCCCCTCTCTTCTTTCACACTCTCTCTCTGACTTTTTCTCCAACCTCTGTGTTGTTGCTTTTTCATCCATCTCACACAGCAGATCCAGACAGTTTTCCGTGAGACACCAATTCTATTTCGCCATGAAGAAGATTCAGTGTTAAAACCAATACCCTTTAGGACACTGTAGCCTCTGCCTTTATTAATACATGGGTACTACCTGAAGTGTTCTTTCCAAGTAGCTAATGGATGAATAAAACAAATATATGAAATGTCTCCTACGGTTGCCACAGCAACCAGAAGATTGCATTCCAGGAATTTTCTAGCACCGCTGAAACAGGTGTTGGTCGGATGTGGATGAAGCGACCGATTGTATAACCATTATCTATATTTTTGGAGCTGTAAATAGATGTTTATTGGGCTTTTACCACCGTTGGATAGAGCTGTTCCTCAGCCCGCCCTGGTTAATCATCACAGTGATTTCAACCCCGCCAACGCCACAGCTTGCCAGTCAAGCAGCATCGCTGTCACACGATTTCCAGGCACTGAGGTGTAGGCCGACAATCTGGGGTGTGTGAAGTAAGGCTATCCGATGTATCAAATCGGGTTCTGCAATCCCCAAACCTTCACGTCTTTGCTCAACTATCGCTATCGGAGGCCCGCCGTTGGCGACCCAAGGAGAGTCACGGATACCCTCCCCTCACAAATAACTGTAATCGCCGTTATCGCGCAGCCACGCTCCGGCCCGTCCGACACTATCTTATCGGCCTCTGCGTTCCTTCCCGCTCGCCGCTATCTGCTAAAGATGTGGCAGGAGAAAATTGCCACTAAGGCGAAGTCAGCCGGTGACATAAATCACTGGAATGGAGCGCCATTGATAAGAGCTATCTGTCTGAAAGTTAGGGATCCAAAAAAAGCTTCAGACCAGACAGTGGGTTGGTTGGGGGGGGGAGGAGGATTAAGGTAGAAAAAGAAAGGCGGCTGACTTAATTCTAAGTCAAAGTGCCACTTTCCTTTAGAGATAACAGCAGGACCGGGGGGGGGTTGAGGCGGTGGGGGCTTCGTTAGCAGATCGATAGGTACCAGGGATTTAGATTTCTTCCCCGATGGCCTCTGCTGTCCTCTTTTTTCATCTGCTGACTAGCTCCTGCTGTTCTCCTAGAATCAGAGAGACAATGCAAAGGGGTCAAAAGTCAGTCTTATTTCTTAGAAGGAAAAAAATGAAATGAAAAAATGAGTTTTTTTAATTTCCCCAAACAACAGGGGGTGTGGAGCAGTGCGTACCCCCACCGTAGCTTTGGAGGGTCCTTTGACATTTGAGGATTCCTGCTCAAGCCATCTAGACTTTAACAGATTATCAGATGATGAATCACAGTAGGCCAGCCTGGAGCACTACACACTTTCAAAGGAGAGACAAAGGACAAAAACCTGACAGAACGGGGGGGGAGAGTGAGGCACAGAGGCTGTCGTAACACAAAGATACATCACACCCAAATACACCTACGTCTGCTCGGCCAGCTAGGCCATTGGTACCCAAAGACGCATGGCTGATTGTCCTCCACCACTGCCTCCCAGTACCAAGGGACTGGGCTCGATTAAGTGAGGGGAAAATGGCAGCCCAGCGACAAGGACAAACGATACAAAAAATTGAACTAGGATTAAACAAGGATTTCGGTCAACAAAGTTAAGGGGGAAGACGGGTGTGCACAGGTGTTTGGAGGTACTTTTGCTTCTGGGGTTTTCCTCAGGACTAGCCGCAGCAGCTGTCTTTGGTCTGGAAGCGAGAGCTGGCAGACGGACACGGCCTCGTGTCAACCCCCCTGCCAAAAACAACCAAGTCCTGATGAAAGGGAGAAAATATCACGATTGGAGTTTGGAGCGATAACATCTCATCTGTAATGAAGCACAGAAGAGAACACTGCAGAGAAGGCTAAGTAGAAGACAAAGAAATGACATTCCTTCCTATTGTGCTACAACAGCCAAACTCTACTTATTTTATTTTTTAACATTTGCAGCAGCTGAAAGATTCCAAACCTGTGCCGTTACCGCTTATCTGTTTGCCCCAAAAGCTTTAGTGAATTTCCTAATCAGCAAAGCTGCTGCAGTGGGACACAATTCAGGTCAATGTTGTTTACATGTTGAACCAGTACAAAACCACCCACATCCTCGCCTGAAATGGACGCACAGGATTGTGTGCAGCGTAACCTTGCAGAAGCCGAAACACGTCCGAGCTCTGTCCGTGTGTACTCACGGACAATTATGATGTCATCCCACCGGAGAGCAACACGTCTGACCTGCAGAAGATGGAGGAGGTGATGGTGAGATTAACCAGGTGAAAAAACATTTTCAACAGATGGGACGTTTTAGTTTAGATTTTTACAGTACCAAAAAATATAGCAAAAGAAAGAAAGAAAGAAAAGTAGCTTCTCGGTATCTTGGCCCTGGACGCAAGCAGAGGCGCACGGGCGCAAGCTCACAAAGTCAATCTAAGTTGTGGCCAATACTTTTGTGCTAATTTCGTGACACGCGGCGGTGGCGGTTATCGAGCGAAACGGTGGAACAGTTGTAAAAGGGTTTGATTAGAATGAATAAACAGTAGGAAGTGGTGGGGTCTGTCTTCAATTAGCCTACGGCCAATCAAACACTGTCCACACAATTAGTTTCCCAGTTACGCGTGCTTCGCACCAATGTATTTCCTCGGGTGAGCGTTTTCAAACAGGCAAGAATATTCCACACATACCGTTGCACACAGCAACACGCAGGACTTCAACACTGCCTGGTGACTAAAATATATAACAGGGTTGTGTACGCCCCTCCATTTATACGCTGTCAACCTCCGGGCTTGTCGGTGTCTCTCGTGTGGGACAGAGGTGATTAATAAATTTCCCACACCTGTTCCCAATTCCCAAGTCCCGTGAGCCACACCTTCAAATGTCCCCTTCCACGCACACACACGGCTAAACCATACACACACCCCCACATATACGTTTTATAATATTTGATACTTGTCTAAGGATTTAGGCAAAGTAGGGCCCACTAGTGTGCGCACTGACAAATCCGCTCTGTCTGTGGGTTTAATTTCAATCCAATATGTTTACCATCAGCTGAACCGAACAAATTTAAATTCTCATTTATTATTTTCTTCTTCGTTGACTATAGATTTGGATTATTGCCTCAGAGACAGCGGTGCCTTGGATTTGACATACTGTAGTTGTTTCCACTAATCTGTGAAAACAGACAACAGTATTCTTCTCAGAGTTCTTCTCACACCCACAACTAGAGATGCCGTTGGATGATAATGTCCTGCGTATGCCCTGCGTAATCCACAGCGTTCCTTCACTCAACCTCCCGCTCTTTGCTGTTGGTCTTGAGACAGTGCCCTCGCCTGCCACATTTAAGAAACAACACACAGTTTACTTGCCCTCAGAGTCCTATTTCTCTCCCCTTCATTTTACCACTGTCCTGGGCCGTGCTCTGTCATTTTCCCTAGCCGAAGGGAACTCCCTTGGTCCGTCTCACGTCTCACCGCGAGGTTGGAGGCTCTCCACAGGCAGTCTAATGCTGAGGAGTTCATAAACTCGTCCTGGGCAAAAAATAAACGGCCTCCTCCTGTGGCCCAGAATTGACTCCCCCAATTTCCAACATTCGAGTGAAACTATGCCTCTGGCTCGACACCTCTTCCCTCGATGACCCTCAGGAGAAGTGATTTAGAAGTGTGGCAATCCACAGCGTGACTCACTCTTCTACCCCCAGACCTGGATGAAAAAGGGAACATCCCGCCCCCAATCTCTTCCTAGGATGACTCTTCGCTGTGTCTCCGCTCGTTTCGAGGTGTTGATGTTTCCACACTGATATTTATGCCCTACATCTTGTTTTCTCTCCCAGCACAGTCTCAGACATATTAGCATTTTTTTTTTTTAAAGAAATGTCATAAAAAGGAGACAAAAGCGGCCCTGGCACAGTATAATGCTTTGGTGGAAAGTCATTTAGGGAGATATTATGGTATTCCAGCAGTGCACAGTATGGATGGTGTTGGGGCTTTGTTGCTGGATAGGCTGAATCCAGGCACCTGTCTCGTATTATAGAGCGATAGCGTTGTCATCAGCTTCTCTTTCCTCCACCGTTCCTGTGGCATAGAGGAAAAGTGTTGGCACACTTGTCCACCTTCTATCTCTTGCGCCAAGACTGCCATCACAGGTTACGATGGAGGTTTGAGCCCTCGCTGCTAAGCTAACGTAGCTTTGGAAAAGGTTGTGCGTGTGCGTGTCTATTTAATTGATCTAGATGTAGGCCTACATTCCGACCAAATGTAGCGGTTGGTGCTAGCCATCTGCTCCATCTGTCTCCATCTGAATTATACTGAAGGGATACATATTTTACAGCCCCAAGCCCTGATTCATTTAACACACAGGCCAGATTACAGCGGCAGGCCTGGTTAAGTCATTTGCCTCGCAGACACGACGATCAGTCCCCGCCCACAGCACTGGCATTGCATCTTGGGATGCATACAGACACTGTAAAACATGTCAGCATAGCGTCGAAGGCCTTTGCTGTCTGGGAAAACCCCAGACCCCAAAAACAGCAGAGTTTCCAGGAAAGCAAAAAAAAAAATTAAAAAAAAGAAGGAAGAAAGGAAGGAAGGAAGGAAGGAAGGAAGGAAGGAAGAGGTTTCAGAAAGGCGCAGAGAAGACATGTTTTGGACGAGGGCTCCGACGCCAGGCCTTGCAAAGCCCATTTGCATCGGTGAAAGTTTTCAAAGGTGCAACTGAGGTTCCACGGGCCTTTGCTTTCATGCAACGATGTGTAAGGGCGCGCTTTGTATTGATCGAAGCTCCCGGCGCAGTGGACGGACACAAACACAAAGCAAGGCTATCGCATTTCCATATGCACTCGAACATGATGCCATCTATTGATTGCGCTAACCCCAATGGCTGGCTAATAACTACCTGGCCGCTCCCAGCCCATGAGCTTGCATCTCTTAGATAAGGTCCCCTAGAACAATATCAAGTCCCACTGTTCTCAGACCAGCTGCCATTACTTTGTAGTAAATCTTAAATAGAAAATACTTTTAATATATTAGATAAATCTGTGTCTGATAATGATACTATATGGCTCATTTAAGGTGAAAGATAGTGAGGTAAAAGCATAGCGGCCATAATTGTGTGTGTGTGTGTGTGTGTGTGCGTGCGTGTGTGCGTGTGTGTGCGTGCGTGTGTGTGTGTGTGGCACTAATTGCCTCTCTTTGCGGTGAACAACGCTAAAGACTAGTCTTTTATTTGTCAAGTCTGTCTACAACGACAAGCAAATCTTCATCCATTAAGAGTGGATGAGTGGATACCTTTAGTCCCCTTAAAGAGCCCTGGACATACAGTACGTGGGGGGGGGGGGGGCAGGTGCTGTGACAACGCTTCCGAGCGAATTGTTTTCATTCTCAAATGAGCAAAATACATGGCGTTGTCACCCTGGTGCCATTGATGTCTCCGGGCAGCGTGAGGAGACCTGCGTGGGTGGGGTGGGAGATGAGGCCTGGGCAGGGACACAGGGACACAGGGGGGTGGGGTGGGGTGGGGGGGGGCTGGGGCACACTGTCCCTTTGCAAGCCACAGGCGTCCCCCTGGCCCCCCGACACTGAGACCGGTCGGGAAGAAAGGACACACACACGGAATGGAGAGGAAAGAGGAGCGCAAAAGAGAGACGGCCCGAGAGAGAGGGAGACAGAGAGAGGAGGAGGTGAGAGAGAGAGAGGGAGACAGAGACAGAGAGAGAGAGAAAGAGAGAGAGAGAGAGAGAGAAACGCTGAATCATAAAGAAAAATAAATAGAAGAAATAAAACAAAAACAGAGCCAAAGCGCCGACACAGCAGCTCCGTCCTCCGTCATAAAACACGGCCGTGTCCTCCGTTGGCTCGCGCATCAGGGACCCCTCCCTCCGCCCGCACCATTACCCATGAGCACCGGGGAACGGACAGCCATACCTTGCCATGGAGGCCTGAGCCGTCCAATGGAGTACCGTGAAGGGGTGGGGGGGGGTGCATTTGCACTTCCTGCCCCAAGCCCTGGCATACAGTCAGACTCTCACGGGAACAAAGCACAGGAAATGTGTGTGTGTGTGTGTGTGTGTGTGTGTGTGTGTGTGTGTGTGTGTATGTGTGTGTGTGTGTGTGTACGCCGATGTGTCACACTAACTGCCCATACTGCAACAGTATTACTTTGAAAATATGACTTTGACTAAGGGAAGGCCTTTGAGGAAGGCTAATGCGCACAGACACATAGTGTGCACACACACACACAAACACGTACTGTACGTGCACGTTTACTAGTCACTGTATACGTGACAAGACAAGATTTCCCTCAGATGGAACTGACCATTGGCGGTATATATAATGGACGGAGCTACCGAGACGTCACCCATTGGTTTGAGAATGTATATTATATTCTATTTGAGGAGACTATAAGATAGAGATTGAGACCATAAACTCGCCAGTAACCCGTTTATTGAGCTAATATAATAATTAATTATTGTAATTTACAATGAGTGAAACTGCTTTTTGCAGCCAAGGTGCGCCTCTAGTGGCTATTTCAAAGAATGCTGGGCTTAAGGCCATTCCACGTTAGCTTTACTTCACTTTACAGCCCTGGAGGCTCCGTCCACTAGATTATACAGTCTAGGGAACTGACCTGACCAAAGCCCTCCACACTCTGCGACATGTATAACAAGGGGGCATACACCCCCTTTATTAAGGGCTGTGGCATTCCTTGGGCTTGATACTTACCAACGAGAGCTGATGCAATCAACAGCCAACATTGTTCCAAAACAAAAAAATACAGAAAAGACAAGAGATAATGGAGGTTTACATATATACAGTACATATACTAAATCACCTGATATACTGAATCAGGTGAAATCTGTGCCAGGCTCCAGCGGAATGTTTCATTAAATCCTGTATACTGTTATTATTGTTATAATTTTGCATTCATGTCCCGATTTTTTCAGATTAGGTAATAAATATTCTTGCTTCGCTCCATAATCACCGAACAATGTACCAAAATCTCTAAAAGCAGTTTAATTTTATTTCAGAGTTCTCGCCGAGGTTATTGGTATGAGTTAGCGTTGTTTTAGTGTGTTTGTGTGTGTGTGCATGCGCACAATTCCCCTTTCAGCATAGTTTTCAGTTACAGTATAAAGTACTATTAGAGATTTTTTTGTCTATGTGCTGTGCGCATGTGTACAACTCCTCACTCACAAGCTGACGATGCCAGCGTGACATAGCGATCATAAGCTAAACAGCGCTTTATCGCTGTGAAAACACCAATTGAGTGTGCAATATGCAGCCTCAAGCTGAGGTCAGCTTGCCTTTGCTATTTTTCGCCACGGCCGCCTTATCTTGAGCGAGGCCATTTTTCACATAAACGGAACCTAAAAGCTCCACTGTTACTGTTTGCGTATCGTACTGTACAACACACGCATGTGTTATTTAGTAGAAAAAGCGTCCTATATCCCCCCGAGCACATTTTTCAAGTCTGTACGCGGAGACAAGCATACACTCACACACCTGCTAGTGCCCACGCAGCTTAGACTTGACAGATTACAGTTGGCACCTGTAGCCTAGATATGGAGACGCCCGGAGCCTTTATCCGAGAGAAATGGAACTATGCGAGAGGGAGGCTGCTGGGGCAGAAAAACACATCCATGGTTTGTAGAGGGAAGGAGCAGGAAGGAGGCTATCAGTCCTTCCATCTGTGGGAGGGTGGCAGACGGAATGAGGGGTGTGTGTGAGGGGGGGGCGACGTGAGAGAAACAACGTTTTCATTAACCTTGACCTTCATCATGTGAGTGATGTGTGTATGTGTGCTAGAGCAGAGCTAAACCTCTTGGCAAAGTGGTGGGAGGAAGCCATCGAGCTTCGACTAAAGTGGCCATATGCCAGGTGGTCACAGGATCCAAATACAGAATATACAGTAGTACATCTGTTTCAGTCAGGGGCTACAAAACTACAGAATTACTATTATTAGGGTGATATGTCCGTAGTTTTTTTTTAGCTTTTTTTATGTATTCAGGCACTTTTGTTTTTCCAACTGACAGTTGGTCATTGGTGTTACTGTAGGTTAGTTTACCTCAAGAAGGATTACTGTGCATGTATTATGTTTGGATAAGGTAATACTGGTAAGAAGACGCCTGGAGCTGTCTCTATATTGAAGATAAAACGTTGAAACATTTGTCAGACAGTGGCGAGGATTAAAACACAGGACATTGTAATACGCACATTTGTGTAAACAGTCCCAGCACGACCGCATTCATGTCACCTTCTGCTGTGGTCTCTTTGTAAACAGACTGCAATCAGGGTGTGAATGCATCCGAATGAATCAAAACACTGTGACTATAGCCTGCTAAGACTCTCCTGATTTTGTAAGCTCGCTTGACAATCAAAACGTTAGCCATTAGTTAGCCGTTGAACCACTTTCAACTCACGTTACTGACGGTGATTTTCAGACACAGGTGCTGGCAGACAATTGACAGACCACCTACAACCAATCGGAACAAGACCTGCTGTTTGGCCCTACTGAACTACCCACCTGGACACTGATTGATCGGAGGTTCCAGTAGTGATGAGAGGGTAGTGATGAAATAGGACTCAGGGCAGGGGGACAGAAGGACACGGGATGTGTCAAGTCATCGGCACAGTTAGTTCAAAGAAACAGGGCGGTTGGCATTTGTTATCTTTCCCTTAATTATCGGTGTGGCACAGTGGCACAGTGGCTAAAGGATGAAGGTTCGCTGGCGATCGCTGAACTCACAACTCATCGGTCTGTATCAGAATGTCTCTATTTGTCACTGCTACCCATGTGTCACCCCAACGGCACTCATCTATTTAGCTCTCTGTCTTTCCATCCCATCTGTCCATTTAACCATCCTTACATGAATCCACGCATGTGACAGGCCAAGGCAATGTTTGCATGCCAGCATGCGTCAACTGACAGGTGACTGGGATGTCAACATATTTTGCACTTGAAAACAAATGTTCGCAAGCTAACATACTGTAGGCGTGATTGGGGCAAAGGGAATACAGATTGGAGTTTAGTGGAACGTTTGACTGTACAGTATATGTTGTTTAGCTCGATGTACAGTATGCCCATATACTCACTCTCAACAGCTTTCTTCTTTATGTAAGCAACCCCTTTTGTCACTCTGTGCCTTCCGATACTCTGCAAATACGAAGAAGGTTGAAACAGAACATGAAGCAATGGTAAAAAAGAAATCGGTGGTCGTATATCTTTGCACATTGGAGTGTTCTGTTTACATTATATTCATTTCTGGATGTGAAAGTAGATCTGGTCGAGCCACTGTGTTCATCCACCAGTATGAAACAATCCTAATATAATGCAACCTAATATAATGTTAAAGTATAACAAAGGTAAGGGACATATACTGTCAAATGCATGTCTATACCCCCTTTTAAACAGTGTGAACACAGCTCAGTTACAATATCCATACAGGTACTGAAAAGAGATTGATACTGTAAGTGGAGGAAAATCGTCCACACATCTCCACAGGAGATGTGGTTATTTCCGGAGAAGATCTGGACACATTTGATCACATCCATGAAGCCTTTTAGCATCTGATCTCGAAACGCTGAATGAGGGGCTGTAGCCGGACCCGTCAGATATTCCATCCGTCTGCGTCTGTACAGCGGGAGGCGCCAAAGCACCTCTGAGTTCACCCGTCTCTCCCTGCCCGCAGCCAGCGTCGTTGTGACACGTCCCTGTGAGGTTTAATGGGCGGCCTGGCTCACAGGGGGGCTGTCACTTTCTGCCCTCATTCAGATGAATGTGCAAGGCGAGCGGCCAGGCATTAAGCCCCGCTGGTCTTCTCAATGACACACGCCAGTGCCTCGGTGGCACGCCGCTGTCTGCCCGTCACGCTCGTGCGCGCACACAACAACAAGCGCACTCGAGAACGCACACATTAAAAGGTACACTCGTCGGTTTGTGGAAGAGAATGTAGGATTAAATAAAACGATGATTTAGGGACAGTTAGGGCTTAGCAAGAATTCAATTCCGCTTTAACCTCGTGGTTGAAATCCGTGAAATCAGTGACATCAGTGAAGAACTTTTGGGTTTGGAAACGCCGAGAGTACATGCCCCTCCCACATCTGGGTGGCGCGCACTCCTCTCTACACATCCTCCTATAGCACTCCATAGGCTTGCAGCGTTCTCTATCCCTCTACAGCCATGTGCACCTTCATGCGCTGTAGTGGTATAAACATAAACAGAGAGCTGGGGCAGAAATGTTCTTTGGGTCGGGTGGGGGCTGCAACATGAGGAGTGTAACTTTAAAAAAACACAAGCGTACAAGAAACAGTAATGCAGTGTGTGTGCAGACGTGCACACTTACACACGTGCACACAAAGAAGCACCAGAAAAAGGCAATAAAACCAACACATTGACAAGTGGAAAAACCTCTGGACACTTGGGAGGATAAAAGGGAAAGAGCCAGGCATTCAAAACTATGGAAATTGTTATAAAATACTGTCATAAAAACACAGCCATGGTCCTCACCACCTGCATAACAAATATAACTCCATCAGACACTAGGGGCACACTTTTCTAAGAATTTTTGAAAAACCTTTAATGGTGCGGCGAAAAAAAAGATCTACGGTAATAGCCGCCAGAACATGTCTGGTCCAATCAGAAGTAGGGCTTTGACTCTCAGGGGTCTGTCACAGCATTAGACGTTCTTTCACGGGGCACCTTCTCAAGGTGCAGCAGATGTGGCCGGATGGTAAGACACACCCGGTGAGGGTCTTTTTTTTGCTTTACTTTGCTTTGCTTTCTTTGAGCTCAAAAGTGATCCTCAACAGCATCTGGCAAATTCTAATATAAACAGATTTTATCATCTGTTGGTGGAGAGGAGAGGAGAGGAGAGGAGAGGAGAGGAGAGGAGGGGAGAGGAGAGGAGAGGAGAGGAGAGGAGAGGAGGGAAGGGGAGGGGAGGAGAGTAGAGGGGAGGAGAGTAGAGGAGGGGAGAGGAGGGGAGAGGAGCGAACTGCTTTGCCAAAGGGTTTGGCAGTCAGACCACAATGGAAAGGGACTACTGCCCCCATGTGGTGGCAGACACAAATGAACAGGCCTGACAACCCATCCAGAATACGCTCCCCTGATCCTCTAACCTCGTCTCATATAATATTTCTGTGGCTCGACGTCTTCGCCTTATTATTATGCATTCTCAAGTCATGGTGGTTTGACGTTGTAGAGTTGAAGTCATATGTCAATATGTAAACCCAAACATCGACATACCTTGAATTAAACACCACAGCAGCCTGATTCCGCAAACCAGACAAACTTAAGGCTTCATACTAGCTGTAGAGAAGTCGATACGCTTAGATACATTGGTATAGTTTTGAGAAACTATGGGGGTGAATGGAGGAAGCAAACAGCTGACAGAGGCCGGGCTAGCACCGACCACCAACGACGGTTATCTATATGCTTTTGCTGAACATCAGCATGAGGACCTAATTGAGGTCGGGAAGTCCTGTTGAAACCCATTGTTACCCTCCTTCCAATTTCCTTTCCCCCGCTAGCGATGCTAAGACTCCCCAGCGCCTCCCCAGCACTTGGGTTCGGTGGCTTTGCTAATAAAATAAAACATAAACCAATCCTAATGGTTTCTATGAATAGGGCTCCGTTGGCAAGGGCCTTAACAAGACTGCCAGACCCCCGGATGAGACCCGCTTTACATCCCTGCCAATTAGAGCAGTGACTCATATCCCGCATGCAGGCCACTGGAGAAGTCACTCAGCACTGTCCTATAACACACCGGATGGGCTTTAACAACGCAAAGAAACAACAGGCTTTGGGGGGGTGGGGGTAATCTGTATGACCAATTATTATTGGTAAATAAATAAAAGGAAATGTATTTATTTGCGTGAACCAAAACTCCTGCTTATGCGCCAGTTGTGCATTAGGTAGCGCTGGATTATTTGCTGTTTTAATTGTGTAGGAAAGATTTAAGATTTCTAACTTTATTTCAAATCTAATATGAAATGATTATTTAATATGGGCTATTCGTTAGCTGGATAAATAGCCCACCCACCAGCAATGAAGGTGTTAATACGACATTCTCTAGAACGTTCCAATCGCTGTGCAGTAAGAATGCTCTTTCCCAGTAATGCTCCCGCCGCGGCCCATCTCAGCGGCCTCACAGTGTGTGAGATAAAAAGGCCGTAATGACCAATCTCCTCACATCTGTGGGAGAGGGATAAAATAGTGCATTCACCCCTGCTTCCTCCTGCCCTTGTCCTCCTCTCTCATCTCATCTCATCTGCCCTAGACGAGTCAATGGTCCTTGAGAACACAGAGAGATATAGATCAGACAAAGTCCTCTCTGCATCTCCTTAGAATCCTGTCTGCCCCTTCTGAGGCTGACATTGTAGTGAGTTATTTCAAAATTATAATCTCTGTGATAGGCTGAACGAATGTGGCACTCCTCTCTACACCTAGGCTCGCACCGTTGTCTACCCCTCCACATATACAGTTTTGTTCCAAACATTAACAGCAAAGCAGAAATCAAGGAGTGTACCTTTAACTGAAATGAAATATACTTGACAAGACCTGTTTTGCAGCTAAAAGGAGATATACATGTATGTGTCTGTGATACCTTTCTGTGGTACCAGTACCAGATCTTTGGGGTTTTATTGAGTGTGTGCATTATGAATCTTTGTTTATAGAGCCTTTTTAACTCTCTATTTTAATGTATGTACACTGTTAGTGTGGGAGGTATTTAATTGATTGATTGTACATAAGTGCAAGAAAAACATGACAAAGAAATCTTGAATCTTGAATTTAACTTTTCCCACATTCATCTGATAATGTGAGTCTGTTAACTGTGTTAACATTAATTAACCCGCAAAGGTGCTAGCCTCTACAGACAGAACCCTGGATACGTTCTACACTGGTGTAACGTACACACACACACTGTAAAAACAGACCAGAATATTCTCAAGAAGTGGAAGTCAATGTCCTGCCTCACAATATTCAACTTATTCAAAGGAATGTATTGTACCCAATTATAATTTGACAGCCAACAACATGAATGGATATTTTCTGATAAAGCAGCTAATTTGAATAATCTGTGCACTATCTGTGCTCTGAAGCATGGATAGTGGCACCTTCAGTCAGACAGACAGACACACACGCACACACACATACACGTACGTACACACACACACACACACACAAAATGGCTGTTGGCCAATTATATCACGGAACAGTTGAAGCATGATTAGGTGTACGTGTTCCAACTGTCCCTGCACTCTGATAGGCTCCCTAATCCTCTCGTTAGGTAATTGAATGTGTTCTGTGGTCTTGTGACCACCAGGATTCGTTGTTGTTCTTGGCGTGTAGCCAACTAAATGTTGCCGTGCCGCCGTGGATAAGTTAGAAGTTAGAAGCATTTGCCATCATCATTTATTGATAAAAGTTGTGAAATGTGCACGGAAGGGTGTGTACATGTTTCACAGTTGCTAATGCATAGCGCACCTCTGTTCTTGCCAACAGAAACATACGTATGACGTGAAAGTGGTGAAAGGCATAAATTAATCTTTATCCACTGGTACTGGTGAGGGCTGTCTTTAGTGTGTGTGTGTGTGTGTTTTAGTGTGTGTGTGGGAGGGGTTAAGGCCAACATCGTACTTTAAGTGTTGACCGACTGCTTTTCAGCCAGACCATCAAACGCAGCACATGGTGATAAGGCAGCCGTGGTCAAACCCCCCGAGCATGTTCAGTAAACTAGTAAAGGGTCTCCTTGCAGCCCCTCAGCCTCCGGCGTCGCCCGGGACCCCAGCCCCTGCTGCTACCAATGCTCCGCCTCCGCCTCCAGCACCGGGCACTACTCCCCACCCCTGCCAAGGTGAGCTGTCAGCTAAGGTGTTGTCTTGAGCAGCAAGGTGTGAGACTGTCACATTGTTAAATTTAGCAGTGTTCACGTCAACGAACAGAGTGAGAGTGACAAAAATGTGTATATTTACACATTAAGTTATGCAGTTAAGGCCTTTGAGTGCGTCATATTTGCTAATTTGTGTGTGTAGCGATAAAATAAATGTTCTACAAAATATAAATTCATTAGAATGCGGCTCTTTCAGACGCGATCTTTAATTGTTATTACAGATTATTGTTACAATGTGTCTGGCAGGCAACAGAGTTTTGTTGCCTACTAAATCTGCAAAATTCGTTGAAAATGGTCTTTAAATGACTGTGTGTCTCTGATGACTGTAAAGTCTCGAATGCCCGACGGAGAGTAGGCTAATATAAAATTTTGAGGTAAATGTTGCTTTGTGGTGTAGGAGGTTAAGCCTGCTGATAACAAGAATGAGGACCCAAAACAGAATAGGCCACAAGGTAAGCCATTATCAGGGAATGGATATCAGCTCTGGATATCATTATGGAGCCAACCAAACTCATAATCCATCATTTCTAGCGGCCTTCTCCTTCTAACCATTTTTCGTTTTAAAAACTGCCTGTTGCAAGTGATCCATTAACGGAATTGGTTATCTCCTAGCAAAACAATATCGCTAGCCAGATGGACTCCGCCCCTTCTGCGCACAAACGTTTTGAAATGACATTTGCGCTCTACCATGCGGAGAGTGTAGCGTTTTGCGAGTTTAATCCGAACGGCCCTTTAGATAATTAAATGGGTTCTATGGTTGTCAGTGTATTCCTTGTATACAGTTTAGAATACACAGCTCACATCCCTGTTCTCAGCCTTGCCAAGCCTAGAGGATCTTTTATGATAAGTGTCGAAAAGCTTAAACAATCCATTATGGTGCATGTTGTCAGTGGCAGGGGTGGTAGGCCTATTAGTGGTTTTAAAACCTGACAATTAACTTTCTGGCTAGTATGTTTAAATGCGTTATCCTCATGTTAGAATGTAAACAGCTAACATTTCCTCTGGGGTAAAGGACACTTGTTGCCAGCAGGATTTAAACCTGGGCGTGTAAACCCTGCAGGACTTAAGAGTCCAACATCTTAACCATTACTTGGCCATCAGAGCAAGCCATCCCATATCTTACCTGGTTATGCAATGTATTATGCATAGACTACTGTACCACTCTGCCACTTGTACCAATTGTCAAATTTACTGGTTTAGTGTTCCACAAGATTCATCTCATTTCTGTCATTCATCACAGAGCCGTCCCCTGCGCGGACAGCTGTCCCTATACCCAGAACTGCCCCTGCACCCACAATTGCCCCTGCACTGACCCCGGCACCCACAACTGCCCATGCCAACCTTGACCAAGCTGGACCAGATGGGTAAGAAGAGAAGTCCCTAAAGGTTCTTCATTCATGGAATCAAGAAGGAATAATGGAATCAAGACTTCATGCATTTGCATTTAACCTTCACATCGGATGTTTAGGACACACAAATTATTAAATTATTATTTCATATTATTTAATTACAGACAAGAATCAGTATTGTACATTTACTACACGTTTATAAAGTGACTACAAGGAGGGTATTAGATATATTTATCTATATCCACCTCTCAGGATGCCTGCCAATGAGAGCACCATAAACACTCAAATTAATCAGCCAATAGAGACTAATTAATTCGGGTTCCCTGGCCGTCTGACAGAAAGATGGTGGTGGGGGGTGGTGGGGGGTCACCTAGAAGCTAACACATACAGCATGGGAGATCTACATTAGATCCCCCTGACACGGCAACATACAGAATAACAGCGAGCTGATTTGAAAGGGGCTTAAAAGCTTTATAGCTCTTTACACATAAGAAGCTCAGGGGGTTGTTGCTTATAGTCAGGCAATCAAAGCAGTGAAGAGAGCTGAGCACGCGTCTTGTTTTAGCAGCTCGGCGTTGACGGGTTGCGACGGTTGCCCGGGGGGCTCGTGCGTGATGTCAGTGGTGTCGTTCGTCACTCCATGTGGCATTTGTCTTCTTGGAAATTACTGTCAAGCGAGCACTGACACCAAAGACTAGCATTCATCTTTCACTGGAGATCCATGCCAGGTCTCTGGGAGGCTTGGTATAACAAAGGTTAAATATATAAAGAAATTATAGTGTGTGTAGGCTACTGGTCTGCAGAGGCCAAGATTAGGATCTGGGTGAAACAATTGAAGCTTGTAGCCTATAAAACATACAAAACATGTACAGTTTTGTTCCAAACATTAACAGCAAAGCAGAAATCAAGGAGTGTACCTTTAACTGAAATTAAATATACTTGACAAGACCTGTTTTGCAGCTAAAAGGAGATCTACATGTATGTGTCTGTGATACCTTTCTGTGGTACCAGTACCAGATCTTTGGGGTTTTATTGAGTGTGTGCATTATGAATCTTTGTTTATAGAGCCTTTTTAACTCTCTATTTTAATGTATGTACACTATTAGTGTGTGAGGTATTTAATTTTTGATTGTACATAAGTGCAAGAAAAACATGACAGAAATCTTGAATCTTGAATGAATTTAACTTTTACCACATTCATCTGATAATGTGAGTCTGTTAACCGTGTTAACATTAAAATTAACCCGCAAAGGTGTTAGCATCTACAGGAAGAACCCTGGATACGTTCTACACCGGTGTAAAGTACACACACAGTGTGAAAACAGAATATTCTGAGAACAGAATATTCTCAAGAAGTGGTTAATGTCCTGCCTCACAATATTCAACGGAAACAATTGAAGCCTGTAGCCTATAAAACATAGCCAACTACAGGTGTAATCTCTGTGGACATCACTGAGAATTGATATTTTTTTAATGAATTGCTGTGCATTGACTTTCTAATCATTTGTTTTGGATGACTCATCTCTGAAACATAATATATTATGTCCACCAGGGGGAAACATCTTAACATGGCTTGCCCCTGTCTCTGCTGTCTGCTGCTGACAAAAACAATTTATTTGTAACATACAATGCATTTTGAATAATGCTTATTAATATAAATGTATACACTTGAAAGCAAGACAAAGACAACGTAATACTACAGTAAATACTGTACATTAAAGGTGCATGTTTCTGACCAAACTGTCAGAAACAGACTCCATGAGGGTGGCATGAGGGCCCGACGTCCTCTAGTGAGACCTGTGCTCACAGCCCAGCACTGTGCAGCTCGAATGACATTCGCCAGAGAACTCCAGAATTGGCAGGTCCGCCATTGGCGTCCTGTTCTCTTCACAGATGAGAGCAGGTTCAGACGTGAAAGAGTCTGTGGTAAAAGTGGTAACCGTTATACAGCCTGCAACATCATCCAGCATCACCGGTTTGGTGGTGGGTCAGTGACTGTCTGGGGAGGCATATCCTTGGAGGGTCGCACAGACCTCCACGTGCTAGCCAACGGTACCCTGGCTGCTGTTAGGTACTGGGATGAAATCATCTGATCCATCGCCAGACCTTACGCTGGTGCAGTGGGCCCTGTGTTCCTCCTGGTGCAGGACAATGCCTGACCTCATGTGGCCAGAGTGTATATTGACCTGACCAAAGTTACCCTACAGGCAGTTCCTGGATGATGAAGGCCATTGACTGGCCCTCACGTTCCCCAGACCTGAATCCAATTGAGAACCTCCGGGATGTTACGTATCGGTGCATTCATTTGTTTTTATTAGTGTATATTAATGAATTCTGCCACTCAGAATCGAATAGCATCCCTTTAATGTAGTTTCTATGTTATATATATAACGAATCGAGAAGCTTCCCTTTAATGTAATTTCTATGTTATATATATATAACAAATCGAGGAGTGTCCCTGATTGAGCACATTTTGGCCTGGCTGGGGGCGCTCCCCAGCATGAATGATGTCGCGGTCTTGTTCCCGTTTAGACAAGAGAACCCTCCCCTGCCTTCCCCCGCGGAGGTCAACAAGTACCCCGACGAGCAGCTCAGAACCATCGTCAAGCGGATGAGAGAGAGGACGGAAATGTACAAGGAGAAAGTCATAGATCAGTACGCCTCATCCCCTGAGGTCAGCCCCCCCGTCAGTGAGTATAAACAAGGTCTGGCCACTCAGCGGCCATTTTGGTAAGGTCAATTTACAGGCTACTTCTACCATGCATGCGCAAGGTCAACGCATGTTTTAATAGGTACTATAGGTATGTATTGGTTAAAAAGTTTTAAAAAGGTGCTACACACAGGCAACTTGGTCTTTACAGCGTAACACGTCTGGAGCCACGGCCCCTAAAAATAAATGTTTCGTAGTGCAGGATGAGTCGTCAGTATTTCCCCCAAGATGTGGTCCAATCAGCTAAAGTATATCAAAACACCTGTGTGGGACTATTTTGTGTGAGACTATTTTGTTGTTGTCCATATGTCTGTTCAGTATCACATAGAATACAGCAGAATATAATATGAACAGAGCCATTTACTGTGGCCATTTTTTTGAGAAAACACTGCATATCTACTTATAATCTGCTTTCCTCTTTTCCGAAACACCTATTTAGACACAGCGGATTTAAAATGTTTATCATTTAAAAATATGAACAAAACATCAAGTGGTGTTTTTCTGTATCTGTATTTTGCAATAAATGTATTATTTTATTAGGTCCTTTTCAACAACACCCACTTGTTATTTAGACGCCCATTTCTCTCTACTGAGCTTGTATCTCTCCAAAGCGCCACCGCTCGGCAAAGGCGACTACGCCAGAGAGAGGAAGAGAGAGGAGGCTGACGTGAAGATGAGGACGAAGGAGAGGAAGAAGAAGGAGGGGGAGGAGAAGAAGGAGATAGTGCCCCTGATGGCCATGGCGTTCTCCTTCGTGCACGGGCTGCTGGAGCCCCTCGACAACAAGATGGACTCCGTGCTGGGGAACACCATCGACCCCTTCACAGGTAGTCCCCCTTAACCACACACACACACCTAGAGAGTAAAATTAACCAGTTAGAACCACTTAGTCTGCACTTAGTCTGGCCACGATAATAATAACAGACATTTTATTAAAGATACAACTAAAATAATAATTTAATATATTTAATATGATAAATAATAGAATAAAATACACACACAAAATGTACAATAACTGCAATATTTACATTTACAGCATTTAGCAGACGCTTTTATCCAAAGCGACTTACAATTACATTGTTCTATTACATGGAGCAGGTAAGGGTTAGGCATCTTGTTCAAGAATGCTTACAGGTGAGCTGACTCTGGGGCTTGAACCCATGACCTTCTGGCTTGAAGTCCAACACCCAGACCACTAGACTATCCTGCTCCCCAATCAATATCACATTTGACCCAGTGGCTGCGGCTTTAAAAAGACCAGGTGAAAGTCCTTAAAAGAGGTAACTCCTAAGATGGTTTTGGCTTGGAATGTGGGGGTTCTGTCATCATTGTATTTGGGGTTTCAACAGAGGGTGGGATACTTTCGTCCTGTCACAGAATGAGGGTGTATGTTGACCTGACCAAAGTTACCCTACACACAGGCACGGCGACACATTTCTCAAACGATCACGCTCTGTAAAATAATGAACTCTGTTTCTCTACCCCACCTTCTCTTGCTTCAACACCAGACCGTCGCTACGTTGCCTGGCTGAGCGTGGTGACACTGGCCTTCAACTATAACACCTGGTTCGCCACAGCCCGCCTGTGCTTCCCCTACCACACAGACAACGCCGTGCCCTTCTGGTTCGCGGCAGACCTGCTGGCGGATGTCATCTACCTGGCCGACTCCATCGTCTTCCAGCCCCGCAAACAGTTTGTCAAGGGAGGCGATGTCATAGTAAGTCACTGCAATGCCTGCGTGAAATTACTTACAAAGCCCCTGGAAACACATTTAGGAGTTAAGTTGGGCTATTTGACTGCCCCCTTTGGGTTGAAGCTAGGTGGAGCTACGGTGCAAATTTTCTGAGGTCAGCAAGAACCAATCATTAAAAAAAAAGGTGCCCCGGGGAGATAGCAATCAAGTGGATTCTGCACACAGCCCTGAGAAGTGGTCTGATCAGCCACATTAAACTCCTGTTGGGGTGGGCAGGGACTTTAAAGCTCAAACAGTGCAGTGGTTTATATGAGAGCTCTCTCTCTCTCTCTCTCTCTCTCTCTCTCTCCCCATCCACCCCTTTTTCAGAAAGACAAAGTGCTAACAGAGAAGAACTACAGACACTCAGAGAGATTCAAGGTATCTTTCTGGTATTTCTTTAAACTGAATTAATTAATTTAATTAAAATTAATTGAAACTGGATTTGTTTACGTAAATATTCACAATACCCCAGTCACCACATATGAAGATGCAAAACAATTTTTACACAATTATCTCTCTCTGTCCTGCTTAACAGATTGACTTGATGTGCCTCATACCGTTTGACTTACTTTACCTCCAGTTTGGGTTCACATCCTTTTTCAGGATGAATCGTCTGCTGAAGGTAAATTTACCATGTCATAATTTCATGTGTGCCTTGAATAAACTAATCTATTGCTACTTGTTGGCTCAGATTGGTTCTGACACTCCCTCTCAAGGCAGACACGTTTTTTGAATTCAGTGATCGTCTGGAGAGCATCATGGCCAAAGCCTACATCTGGAGGTAAGTCACTCAGTGCTCAGTAGCTGAGTATGTAGCCTGTTTTGTCAAGAAATTGTGAAGAACAGATGTCTTTGGCAATTGTGTCTTTGTTATATGAACAACCAGAAAATGTAAGCGGTAGCATGATGTAACAGACAGCAAACTCACTAGTTTTTGTTTGTAATTTGTTTGTAATTAGTAACATAATTCACTGGATTACAAAACAATGTAATCTCATCTGAATACTTTTGGATTACTTTTGGATACTTCAAAATCAAACACTGAAAATATTGCACCTTATACAAAAAAATGGATGCAGCCACAAAAAGTTCCACAAACATTCTTTTTTTCTCTTTAAAAATCTCAAAACATTTTCAATGCAAATAAAATGCATTTTGCAAATTCAGCATACAGTTGGTCAAATAAAAAAAAAAATGAATTGCCATATTTTAAAGACTTAATCAAAACTGTAATCAAGTAATCAAATGATACTATAATCAAATTACACATTATTTTCAAATTTTATCTGGTCTGGTTATAGTTACATATTTTTTCGAATCTGATGACGGATTATAGTATATATATATAGAGAGTGTCAACAGAAGACAGAAGATCAACAGTGACGTGCTGCCATAATTTTCCTCATAGAGTGATCCGTACCATTGGCTATCTTCTCTTCATGTTGCACCTTAACGCCTGCCTCTACTATGTGGCTTCAGAATACCAGGGCATCGGCAAGACCAAATGGATCTATTCTGGTCTGGGGAGTGCGTAAGTACCCATATATTTAAGATTTCAAGTTTGTGGTAAAGTTAGCAAAACTCCAAATATTATGATGCTAACAAAAAATGTATAACTATAAATATATTATTAATATTACTAAATGGGATCAAATTTATTTCTGAGACATTGGTTGTGACAAATGCATGGTTAAGTGGATGCTGAACATAATGAAGGCAAACAATTATGCCAGGGTGTGGTTTTATTAGAAGTCAATAAATTATGTGAAATTAATCAAGTTAAAACAAATCACATTTTGCCATTTGAGGCTTCATAACACAGCAGGTTATCAAGCGGTCATTGTGTCTAAGCCCATGACAAAAAATTACTTTTTAGTTTTATCATTGCAATATAACACATTTTTCCCCTCATTGGTGGAATTAGTAGATTTAATGTGTAATCAATTGTAAACTCTGCTGTATTTTCTATCTTCACTGCCACTATAGTTACCTCAGCTGCTTCTTCTATGCGGAGAAGTCTTTGCTGATGATTGCTGAGTTGCCATTTCCAGACACCATATTCGGACAAATCTTTCAGATGACTAATTACCTTTTCGGGGCTTTCTTTTTGTCCATCGTTCTCGGCCAGGTAGCTTTAGCTCTACTTTACTAATATTTAGCTTTTTCTGGAAAGGTGCTCGTGTTTAATGGCAGAGAAATGTTTTAATAAAGAATAACTCGTTCACAATTTGTTTAAGCATTGTAAATTCTAGAAGCAGCCTTATTAACTGCAGCAACCTTTATTTACAATTTGTTTTCAGGGAATATTGTAAGTCATTCCTTCTGAAATGTTGGTTAGTTAGTGAGCCCCACACCGTCGTTGAGATTACCTTTCCGATGACTAACTGTTTCTTATGTTCTCCAGTCTGATTGGATAGGTAACAGAAAGGTAGAAGTAGATGTAGAGAATGAGAAAGGAACTCTTAACCCTTCCTCTGCCACCTGTATTTATGAAAGATTCCCAAATCAATTCCGAACAGATTAGCAACACGATAGATACGATACCACCACAATACCATCTCTAAAATAGCACGCCATCTCTGCCTGTGTCCTGTTTACCTAGTGAGGTAGAAATACAATTTGTGCTATTAAGTTATTATCATTGAATGTATTGTAAAAGTGTTAATCTGACCTTGTGCTAGATGAGGGAGGCTATCAGCGCTGCCACCGCGGGCCAGACCTACTTCCGTTCCTCCATGGACAACACCGTGGCTTACATGGTGACCAACCGGATCCCCTCGTTGGTCCAGAACCGGGTCCGCACCTGGTACACCTACACCTGGGATGCACAGGGCATGCTGGGTCAGTTCTGGAATACCGGTCCCTTTACGTTTTCAGCCAGTTCATCAGCTCTCCTTTCTTATAGTTCTTGAAAACAATATAGGTTTATATATCCAGTAAGGATTGGAATCCCCCTTTTGCGGTCCGTTTCCAAAAGCTTCTTCCAGTTTTCCCCTGTGTTTTTTTAATCTAAGGAGTTTTTCCTTACCCAATGGGAGCACACAATATATAATACTGTGTGTTTTAATGTGAATAGTTGGCCATTCATGTGATTAAGTGGTATATACTGTAAATATGCTTGACTTGACTTTTGTGGTTTGCCAATGCCAGATGAGTCTGAGCTGCTGGACAAGATGCCTCTGGTGATGAGAACGGCCATCGCTGTGGACATCAACTTGGCCACCTTCCAGAAGATTGACCTCTTCAAGGTGATGCTCATACAAGTTCAAGTTGAGGTGTATTCATTTAATATATTATTTATCTGCTTATATATTATTTATGATATATGAATATAAATAGGAAGTTTGTGAAGCAACAATTCTTGTTTTCAGAAGTGCTGTTATTTCCGCAGGGCTGCGACCAGCAGATGTTAGTGGACGTGTTGCTGAGGCTCAAGTCTATTGTCTATCTACCTGGAGACTTTGTGGTGAAGAAAGTGAGTGTGAATGTGTATCCTCTTTACACATAAAATCTGGAAGAATTACAGTGAAGCAAGCCCATGAACTGTCTCAAATGAATTTAACCATGATATTGTTTAAGATATTTACCAGCATTTCTGGGGCAGAATAGTCTAGTGGTGGGGCAGGATAGTCTAGTGGTGGGGCAGGATAGTCTAGTGGTGGGGCAGGATAGTCTAGTGGTG
>JAOEHI010052611.1:0-16435 GCA_025447815.1 Percopsis transmontana | reverse complement strand
CACACACAAACACACACACACACACACACACACACACACACACACACACACACACACACACACACACACACACACACCTAAACTGAAGACTCTGTGCAGTAGCACTGGGAAAATCAACCTGTTCTATTATGCACAGCAATCGGGCACACCGTGTATATGTGTGTATACAATTACATGTGCTATACTGTAATAATTGCAGGAATCTGCTATGATCCCCCTTGATAGAGCGCCTCGCTGTAATATGAATCGTTAATCCTGCCATCCATCACAACTGGTGATTATGTACATATTAAACAGCCTCATGTGGTCTTTGACATTTGCATGTATAAATGATGGTATTCTAACACTACGTTGGTAGCCAACTGCTTCTGATCTGCCCAATAAAAAACAGATTTACTATAAACCGATGAAAGATAGTGTCCTAAATGATACCAGACGTGTATTTGCCGTGGATCTTTGGTAAGCTGAAATTATTTATGTTTCGTGTAATTAATTATTCATTAAAGCCCCACAGAACAGACCAAGCCTTAGTAATTAAAAGTCTGAATCAGGCACTGTGACTCATGTAATTATTAAGCGCTATAGGTTTGTTAACATATTAACCCGCATAATTAGATATTGATATACGCCTTTTTTTTTTAAGCTGGCAGATCTCAACTAAACATGTCTGCCGAGGCAACACATTCTATGACTATGGAGAAAATGCAGTAGCTATATGCTAATTTCTATACAAAAAAAATAAATAAAAATGTGGAAATATGCTTGGTGGTAATTGCCCTGTTTGATACCAAAAGAGAGATCCAAAGCAATCACAGAGGAAGCAGACAAACTCAATTATAAAAAAAGCAATCGAAAAGCTTTGGAGTAGAAAGACGCATGAAAGGCGGATTTTGGATCAGCGTGGAGCGTCTGAAGATTACGCCTTACTGTTTAGAACATCAAACAAACACAAGAAGGTCTATCAGTAGAGGGTCCTTAGCAAACACACCAGCGAGGATTTACAATGACCAAGAAATAAGATCAGTATGAAGAAAACAAATAATAGTTTTTTTCCTACTGAAAAGAAGGATTCAATCAAAATGGTTGTGGAATTCCAGGTCTGTGTGAGGGGCAATCTCTCCAGCAGAACATTAGTACGCACAAAGAGAGGCGTCTGCAATTCTGCAATACCTTAGTCCATCTTTTTCATGGCTAGCTGGTTTCTGATCATTACCTACAGCCATTTTGAGGTTTCACTTCGCCATTTTCCCAAAGAGCCGTGTTCGAGCTACAGTGCCGCAGTGCAGATTAGATTGAGGTCTTTTCAGAGGACGCAGTGGCATTGTATAAAGCCCAGGTAGAGACGTTTGGAGAGCCCTCGCAAACATGCCCACGTGGGCCCACGCACGCACACACCCACACACTGTGAATTAAACCAAAAAGACTAAATCTGCTTTGCCCCATCACTCTACTTATTCATGGCGTGTTTACGAGATCAAAGTGGTGGACGTTGAGCCTTTAAGCTCGCACACGAGCACACACACTGAGCCGGTGCATAAACACACTCTTTCCCCCTGTTCTTCAAATCACCAACCCCCCGCTGGGAGCGAACATCCGCCTGTGTGCGTGAATCTGCCTGCGTGTGAGTGTGTGTGTGTGTGTGTGTGTGTGTTTGTGTGTGAGTCGGGGATTCACCTGGAGTAAACATAATTTATTCCCCTCCACAGTGGCAGAGCTCGACTTCCCCTGTCAGCTTGCCAGGCTCCCAGTAGAGGTTGACAGGCCAGCTGCCAGCCGTGGACACCTCAGCCAGTTAAAGGGAGACGCGTGTCACATCCCCCATGATCACGCCGACGGTGTCAAGTTGACACACCTTTAACAGGGGCCTATAACAAACTCTTTCACTGGGAGAGGCAGAGCAGGGCCGGCGGCCTGGAGACTGGCTGACGCATTATGCAGGGATAAATCTGTCAATCACGCACGCGCAGGTGGGCGCGCGCGATCACGGCCCCTCAGACGCACACACTGGGCCTTTGGCCTTCAGCCTGCATCCCTTATTGACTCTGGGCTTCATTACACACACAGTGAGTTTCGGTAATCTCTCTGAAGCTACCCGACACTCTCCGACTACAAACAAGGCTGCTGTCAGTCTGGATAGTGTTAGCACCTGTAGACGGACAGGAAGAGCAGGCATTCATTTACAGGTAGGGCCTGAGTTGCCGTCAGCATAAATTGGCACCTTTGTAAGCCCTTTAGCCTAATGACTTTGCCCGAGATTAACTTCATGTCCTGTTATGAACCGTGGTGAAACTCTCCAGTGCCTTAACGTAGGACATAACCATTGTTTTTCTACGGGCAAAGCGTTGGCACCAACGTGGCCACTGAGCGCGGGACAGCCCGTGACGTGCGTGGCCGATAATGACGGAGAAAATTATTGTGTTTCTGAGCTTCACAAAAGTACATGAAAAATCGTGTTATGGTTTACTGTAACTGAACAGCAATGGCCTCTACTGCCTCCTGTACTGCTGCTCTGTGCCCTTCTGACAATCGATTGGACAAAGCGTTGTGTGTAGACGCTTGCCACGTGAATACACCTTTAAAGACAAGTTCCATTTGCATGACAGCTCAGCTGCAAAGGGAACCTGGTGCTAGTTCTCGGAGAATAACAGTCTGTGGCAAAACTCCTTATTGTGGCTGCTTGCTGATCCATGCCGCGCCGCTAATTACCTCGGATACCGCAGTGAGGGAAATAAGCTGCGCCAGATGAAGTACGACCTCATGGCATCTCTCTATTTTGCATTATCATAGAGTATGCCGCTGTTTGGCTTGCTGCGTGATTAATTCATGTGTGTATCATTAATGCAGGAATGTCCAGGGGCAAAGACAAAAGCGCAACCAATGTGAAATGAAAACACACAAGCAGGTTTTCCGCGTGCGCAAGTGGCACGCGGGTTCGCGCGCGGGCAACCGCGGTCTTGGATACGGAAGACAGCGTGACGGTATCCTGGATGTGCCCCTGTTTTGGCGGAGCGGCGCTCTATTCAAACCAAAAGCAACAATGATAGCTGACCCTCTGAGAGAGATGCAGCCACAGGGCCAGTTTAATATGCAGATGAGGCATGGGACTGGGATTTATCTCTCTCTCTCTTTCTCCTTCCTTTCTTTCTTTCTCTGGCTGTTTTTATGCTCCCATTATTTTTTATTCGCTGCCACTCAGTCTTTTTGCCATGCTCCTCTTTGTTGCCCATGCTAATTTCTATCTGTCAGTGAAATCGGGCCCTTCCCTTCCCTCACCACCATCTCTCTCCCCTCCTCTCTGTACTTGGGCAAAGCAACAATAGCTCTGGATTAAATGCTATAGGGGAGCCAGAGGAGGTATACCAGCAGCATATTCATTGCAAAGTTATTCCACCGAGCAGCTGCACTGGCCCTAGGAGATCTTCGAACTTCGCCGCGGCAGTCATCAAATACAGTTTAGAAAACCCAAGACTTGGGGAATATTGTGAAAGCGCAGACAGCGGCGATTACAACTGTTCGAGGGAGGCTTCTTTGCAGGAGTTACCGGGCATATGGCTCTGCTGCTGTAGTCAAAGTGGGGACCAATATTGACTGAGATAATACCAGGAGCGTAGGCTTGTTGACAGGACTGAATGGTTGATTCACAAGCTGGGAAAGCGTTGCTTCTGTATGCTGCCATGTTCTCGGCTGTGGGACGCGACCGGTGCCCACTGTGTGAAGATATTCATTTGTCTAAGCTGCTTACTTGTCTACCAGCGGCCAAAACAGACAGTGTGCAGCGTGAGGCCTGGCTCTCCTGGTCCCGGGTTTCGGTGGCGCTGGTGCCTCGCGAAGCATCTTTACCCCTGACCGCGTCTGTTTAGCTTCCTGGCAGCGCAACATGCTAAAGCATGACCGGCTTAAAACCCCACCGACTGCTTGACTCTACCCCCTCTGCTCCCACTATCTCAACACTGACGGCCTGCCTCACAGCTGCGGGGCAGAGAGACACAGGGATAAATGTGTTGTGTGTCAGAGAGAGAGAGAGAGAAAGAGAGAGAGAGAGAGAGGGAGAGGGAGAGGGGGAGGGAGAGGGAGAGGGAGAGAGGGAGAGAGGGAGAGGGAGAGGGAGAGAGGGAGAGGGAGAGAGAGAGAGAGGGAGGGAGAGGGATGGGGCGAACGGGGGATAGCAAACTGCAAGGAGAGTGAGGAAAAGCCAGATATGTGGTGGCAGCATGTCAGCTTCTGATAAGGGCATTAGCCTGCCCCCTGTGGGTCAAGTAAGGCTGCAGACTTCACTCACACCAACACGCGCACGCGCGCACATTCACAACGCAGGCACGTGCGCGCACGCACACCCCTCTCTGTGGATGTCAGCTTTGCTGTCTGGGACTAGTCAACAAACAGGAGATAAGACTCCTGCACAGCAAATACCAACACCCAAACTCCCAATCGCTGGTGTCACTACTCTCTGAACTCATCCGCTATCCAAACACACACACCACTCGCACACACATGCATGCACATTCACAAACAAAACACACTGATTTCCCGCCCCAAAATGAGCCAGTTTCTCTGGAAAGAAACACCCCTCCATGCTGACAACAGAATGAGTCCAGATATGCGAGCCAAGGCTGTGCGGCCTCATGGGAGAGACGCCTCTTTCATGTCAGACACGGGATCCATTCTGAATGGAGCAAGGCCTTTTATTTGCGCTGCTAATTGACTGTGGGAGCACATGTGGAGCCAGCTCTAAACAATGCCCCAGATCTTGTATTCACAAGTGAGCATCTGAAGGACACAGCATAATCCCCACAGCTTACAGTATGGAGAGACTATAGACCCGGGCAACAGCGTTGGCTGCAGCAACGCTACAGATTATTACCCAACGAGTGTTTAGCTCAATAGTGTGCACAGTGGCACGGAGGCTGCCCTGCAGCCACTATGTCAGGCCGCAGCACAAAGGCAATTCATTGATGAGAGAATGGAGTGGCACAAATGAAAAGAGATGGAAGCAGACGGGGGGAAAAAAATACAAGAGAAAGGCTCTAATTTGGAAGCGAGGAGTTGACAAGAGGACAGCGTCACCATCAGTGGCAAGAGTATCACAGAGCCATCGCTTCATAAAAGAGACTGGCAGACACTTCTTTGTTAAGTCCCCCACTCATTACCGGTGCACAGAGGGTGTGGAATGCAGGATGGGAGCGCGCTTTAGGCAGAAACCTCTAGAGCCTTCATGAAAGCAGGGTAGCCAGGGCACATTGGCCATAGAAGAGTCTGTGAAGTGCACCGAGCCAGAGAGTATAAAATACCTGACCCTGGGTGCACCGGAGTCTGGGGACCGAATCTTCAATTAGTGCATGAAGGCTAAGCTAGCATGTTCCAAAGTATGAAGGGCAAACACACAGAGAATAAAGGCCTTTATATAATTTGTCAAACTGTGGCAGGGATGTACAGCACAACATCCCTGAAGTATTCTTCTTCTCCATCTCATTTCTCCTTATTGTTCTTCCTCTGTTGTCTTCGTATGACCGCTCTGGGAATCCACGTCCTGAGGGAAACGTGGAAACCTTTCTTGGGACTTTTCAGTTACCAAATTCCAGGCTAGTTTTTTCACCAGCGTGGTATTTACTACCCCTGACAGGTGAAGAATGGGGACACACCTACCCTACATTTCTTTACTGTAGACTATATTGATTCCTACGGGCTCCAAGCCTCCAGCTTCAGATTGCTCTGCACACTAGCTGAGCATGACTGACAGCGGGGACCAGGGAGGATTGTGGGCGTAGTTTGAGTGACAAGTGTGTGGAAAAATGTCTTGCGCGGACTGGGGACTAAGAGGTGGCTAGGTGCGTGGGAGTGATTGGTGAAGGAAGTTGACAGAATGCATATTCTGTCAACATTCTTCTCTTCCTCCCAAAGGCAGATGCTATTTGTATCTATTCAAATTCCCCAAATGCTATTGTGTACGTAATATTTACTTTTGCCCGTTGTTTCTTTTGGGTGCTTGACAAGGTTGAGCGTTCCCATGGCTGCAATGTGTGGCCTATGCACTGACTCTGTAAGTGGGTCTTGTTGGAAGATAACGGGCGGAAATCGCTCTCCTACCTCGAGGATTGTTGAGTGCAGCTTCAGTGGCCTTCCCACCCTCACCGCAGTGGCTCTGGTCGAAGGGCAGACACTGCTCGCCGGTCCCAGCCACCACCTCAAGGTTGCGCGCCGGGTCTTTTGGCTGCCCCAGGTTCCTGACCCGGTACACTCTGCGGCTGCTGGTGTCCGACACATACAGAACCTCGCCCATTGGGTCCATGGCCAGGTAGTACTTGTGGGCTGGACTGGTGCTGGGACAGAAGGTACCACAAGGTTATAGTAATGTAAGGAAGAGTAATGTTCCTTTGAGAAGGAGACAAGACAAGACATTGCAGAAAACATAGAATCAATATGAAATCAACCAACAGGAATGTACTAGATCACACAGCTTGACTGCAACTACTACAGACACATATTACTGTAAATACGTACAGACGTTTGACGATGTAATAACAGTTTTAAAAGCTGTAAGAGCTACGTTTTATTTGTTAGTATGCATGACACGATCAGTCTCTTTGAATCCAAGGGTGATAAAACCAAGTCAGTGCATAACTACTGCGTGTAAACCATCAACGCAAATAAAATAATTGAAGTTATTGGTGTTGCGAGGTTTTCGCCCAATAACTGTTTAGAGAGCGCTGCTCTGCGCTGCACATCCATAATTTAAACATAATCCTATCAGAGTGAATAGTATTCAAACAGAGGCGCCTCTGTTTGCCAGTGTACATTGTATGGTGCATAGTAGTGCAACTCATTTCAATCCGCTTCACCTGTCTTACATCTCAATTACATGCTCACAGCTCAGAACGCCATATCCACTGAGCGGAAGACAAATAGGCAATAACAACAACTACTGCAGTACAAGCAGTCCCACCCTGGTATCCCTCCTGGCATAAGGAAGCAGTGATCAGAGCTGATAAACATACTGATCAAGACTTTCCCGACTGTCTCCTCCAGCTGTGCTCTCAGATAATGCAGAGGGCTTCCTCCACTATTTGCTCGGCTTCTCGCTGAAACTCTTGAAGTAAAAAAGAATAGACAATGGTTTTTTACAGCGAATACACCCCATATTGTCTCCCCTCGGAGAGTGCCTTGTTTTGAAGCCCCGCTGGCTGATAGGCACTTTGCTGGGAAAGAAAGCGGAGCGAAAAGCTTTGAAAGCTGAATAAGGATGAATAATTAATGCATTTGACTTGGGAGAACAATGGTATGGAATAAAGGAGAAGCACGGCCTAATTCTGCCGGAGAGAACGGGAGGACGCTTGGGTAGAAGGGGAATACACGGGGCCCTTAAGAGGAGTCCATTTGCAGAGGGAAAACAGAGAAGAGTTTGCACATGTGCGTCGTGTGCACATGTTCACGTGGACATGTGGATGTGTAAGCGTTGGAACACGCTGCCATGCCAAGGTTCCCTCGTCTCGTGGTGTGAGCCGCTGGTGTGAGCCTTAACAAATCCCCCTCTCTCTCTCTTAAAATGGGATAAGCCCTCACTTTAACACACGGCCACACGTATGAAAACAGACTGTTTACCACATCTGTCTAATCGTAATGTACCGTATTGCGTACTGACCCCACATCGCTAGCGCGGCTTAAGCTAGGCATGTCGCCTTTTAGTCCGATTCAGGAAGTGGCTGAATCACAGCATCCTCCAAATTGACCTCCAGTAATCCTCTAAAACGTGCAACCCTCGTCGCTTTGGGTGGCTTCCAGGGTATAAATAGTGAAAATGAAATGAGAATTTGATGGCTCTGACCTTGACCTGAGCGTGTGGATGTTTTGGAAGAGAAGAGGGGTGCGCTACACACCTTGGATTCACATGGGAAACAGGCAGGAAACATCAGCATGACGGCTGAACTAGTTCAACACAATTTGCAGCAGACAAACAAGGAATAGGTGCTGTAAGGCATTTTCTCAGCGTGTCTTTTCTCACGAGACACGCCGCGGCTTGTATCTTTCTTTTATGTGTACGCAACGCGTACGTGTCTGTAATAGTGTTTCTGTGTGTTTGTGTGTACGTGCTGTACATGTGTAAAGGCAGTGTTAATCATCAATTCTCACCTGTGCCTGGTATCCCGGTTTCTGATAACAAGCCATCGAGGAGCAGTTTAAAAAAAGGAAAAAGAAGAACAACAAAACATCATTTACTGTACTAACGAGAGTACTCCACATTTCATGGACTACACTGAGTCAGTTTCTTTCCCATAAAGCAATATTAGGGTTGATTTAGGCCACTTCGTTGCTCCACATTAAATATTAACCTAAACAGGAAGCTTTTTGGCATTTCGTCCCGGAGGACAGGGACGTATCAAATACAGACACTATGAAACCTCCGTCTGAGCCAGAAATATTAGTCAGTTACAATAATAACAGAGCGTAAAGAGAGTTGAGTTACATAAGGAGAATGATTTACAGGACAAATGACTGTGGAACCCCACTGAGATTCCCAAATTGGGAAACAGGACAGCACAAAGCAGGAGATATCATAATTGTCATAATGCACAAAAATATATCTTCGTTTCTCTGACTTCTGGATTCACTTAAGTGCAAAAAATGTGTGTTTGTGATGTCTGAATCTCAAAGACTCTTTTCATAAAAAGATACAGACATCAGATCATTGTGGACTAATAACTAATTTGATCTAATAGCATTTATTTTCACTGAGCCTAAATTGATTTAAGTGTCAAAATCTCAGCTTTGAAGCCAGTATCATATCCCTGCCACAGTCTTACTCAACAAAACAAAGAAGGCCCTATGCAAAGTGACGCCAAGCGTGATGCAAGTGTCTTTGCTAGTTTCAGCCCGACGCAGTTGTCATTTTCCTGTCCAGGGCCTACATTATTTACATAGCAAACGCCCATCTGAGCGTCCCTGAGCATGTTGGTCTTAACATGAGGTGTGATTGCTCGCATTGTTAGCGCATTGCTGACCAACAAAAACCTGGTCTGAAGTCTATGGCGCAGTATTTTACGGTTATTTTAAGTGCGCATTGTAAAGATAGTAAGCTAATACGTGCCTACATAGGTGGGTGCACAACTCGCTTACACTCTTGTTACACACACAGGGACACACAGCAGCCACAAACATGCAAAAGATTACAAATAAAAATATTACAATGAGAAAGCAGATGGTCTGCTCACGTGCTTTCGCTACGCGCACAAGATCACTTTCCTCTGCAGAGAAGCTTTCTTTCTTACTAGCCTACCTGGGAAAGGCGCCATTATAATACTAATGATATGATAATAATTTTAAAGGGAATGGGAGATGACACTCTGATTGGTGTATTGCATGTTATGCCCTAAACACACCCACGAATAGTCAAGAGACAAAGTACGGTGCTGAGACCATTTTTTCAGCCATTAAACTAGCAAAAGTGGATTTGGACACGCCCTTAATACACTTGCGCAATGCGCTTTAGACTTTAGCACCTAAATCGTTATAATAGGGCCAATAGACTCTCACTTGAGCTCCAACACTGTCCTTGTGAAACCGTCAGGGTGGACCCTGCGAATGAAGTTGAAGTCCCCAATGTAAAGGGAGCCGTCTGGGCCACAAGCTAGTGCCACTGGGGCAAACAGCATCATGTCGCGGGCCGCACCACTGCAGCTCGGACCGCAGGGTACGCTCCGGTAGAAGCCGTTCCCCATCACTGTGGTGATAACAGGGGGCTGCTGAGAAAGGAAGACATTTTCCCCATTTCCCTTGTGAAGGATTCCTAGAGAGAGACAAATGAGCACACATTGTAATGGCAAATTTAGAAATGTTACTATTCCTATTTGTCTGATATTGGATTTGTCTGGTTCAGAGAAAAAAAATCTGAAAATTTGGGGAAATTGTTAACATCCCTTTATATTGAATTTCATACACTCTGCATGCTGGGAAGTGGTGCAAACTGCCTAGATCCACTAGATAGTTTTCAAGAGGTCTTTTATTCCATAAGAAATTACATTATTCAATTCCAAAACAGAATCGCTACCAATATTCTCACAGGAATTGGATTCTTCTTTTTTTTTGCTGGTGAATGAATATGAATATGCAATGAAAGCTGAATTATGCTGTTCCCAGATTTGTTTTGTCAACTCTTTTCCCCCACGTTGGGGGGAAACAAACATGTTCATTTTATACATGGTCGCCTGGGTGCTCGAGTGTGTGTGTTCGAGTGTCTGTGTGTTTGTATGTAGTATGTATTTGTATGTATTTGCGCGTACTCACCACTGGGTATGTTGAGAGCATGGTGTTTGTCCAGAGACCAGCCTCCCAGGTTAGAGGGGACCAGCTCAAAGCCCTGCATCCGAGCCGTCCTCCTCTCCCACTGGATGACGCCGGGACATGTCTCGTACTCATAGCCCACTGATACTGAAATATAAATCCACACACACACACACACACACAAAACATCAAAATATTAACAAATAATTTAAAAATACAAGCTGTGGTTCTCTCTTTCTGAACCGTGACCCCCTTAGGAGCATACATCTCTGGAAAACGAATGCACATTTGATTCAAGATAATCAGTGTCACACAAGATTAGAAACAAAGGTTAAAACCTTAAGAAATCGTTTCACAACCACCTAAAAGCATCTTGAGACCCCACAGGGGGTCCAGACCCACAGTTTGATCACCACAGGCATAGCGACACCACAGCAAATCACTTGATTAGCAATTCATAAGAACCTTACATTAGGCACAGTGAACTGCCTTTATATAATTGTATGCTCACTGTAAGAAAAAACAATAGTCACACAACCCCCGAATGTACTGTTGAGACGCCGCACACATCTCCTGCCATATTACAAGAGAAGTGAATGGTAAGACCGATAAAAGGCGTGTAATGACACCTCATCATAGCGTGTGTGAGACAGATCAGCCACAAGTGGAGGCGTAATCAGGAGCAGCCCGTCTTCATAAAGCAGCCCTAGAATTAGCTGCTTGGCCTCTCAGCTCTAATCATACGCTGTGCGATGTTTCCCACAGCAAGCAGCAACCATCAGCAGCCTATTGGTTCAGCACGCTTACAACACGCTCCAATTGCAATTCATTTAAAGGTGGCAGGTATCAGAGACTCAGGAACACACAAAGAGACAAACAACAGAAAAGCGTGCGGCGTTCACTGGCAACCGGTGATTTTAGATTTCCATTTTGCAAACATTAACAATGGCTTTACCCTTTTTGTTCATAAACACTAGTGCTTTAACAATATGAAGGGCATGAAAAGAACGCAATGTTCTGGCAGTGGACATATTTTTGCATGGCTCTACCACACACACACACACACACACGCACATTTAAGGCATATAAACACACTAAAACCTTGCAGTCGTGCAAATCGTCAGTGCCCCAGATAAACTTCCAGCCTCCTTATTTTGTCATATTTTTGCAAGTAGCTCTGGGAATATTTTGCAATGTGTTCTAATATAAAAAGGCCCTAATTAAATCACTGCCGTAGCAGTAGCCACAACAAGATGTCACTGTTCAAATGACGTGTGATACGATAGACGTGACATAATAGAAGATGATGATCCAAGGTGACGACTAGGAGTGCACCTGACACAGGTGTGTTTTGTCAGACTCGCTGCCGCTGTCAAACACCGCTGAGGTGGATCCGTAGAACGAGAGGCGGATCGCATGCGGCGCTGCCTGGGAGGTGCTGGCGTGCGGAGCAGAATGGGGAACAAAGGCCGCGTAACGGATGGCAGATGCAAGCGCGGAAAGCCATGTTTTTTCACGACCCCCTTGGAGGTGCGAGATTATTTATATATATTTAAAGGTTGTATATATATACATTTTCATAGTTTACGATTGTATACCGTTTCTGTAGTTGGTATCTTGGCTAGTGTTTGCGAGACTGACCTGACTACATTTATGCAGCATTTTGGGGGGTTCCATGGGTTGGAAAGGTTGAAGCACTCATTTACAGAAAAATGCTCATATACCAAGGCCTAGCCAAACATCTGATCAATGATTAATAAATGGATTGTCAACATTGCAATGTATGGTCTTCAATGGGGTGTGTGGACTCATAAGTAAATGATGTAAAACTAATGCTACTTTTACTAATAATACTGTGCAAGGGACAGGTGTAGCTTAGGAGTTCCTAATGGAAAAAAACCCACATGTGAGTCACATACAATCACATGTGGTTTACATGTGATGTGTGGTTCACACGTGAAATCCATGTGTTTTTTCCCCTTTAAGGGCAGGTACCCTATGGTAAAGCACTACAGTACATCAAGTAAAGGAACTGATCATTGCATTGTTGAAATCTGAATAGAACTGAATAGACACAAGCTTTGACTACACAGAAAAGAACATGTAAAAATAAAAATAACCTTAAAATAATTATGAGTAACATGCCAATAATTAGTAATCTGTACACATCTTGAAACAGCTCACATTGTACCCCACTTAAAGAGTGTGTTTTTTGACCGTGAAAGCAATCCATCCTTCAATACGATTTTTTTTCATAGTGCCATAAACCAAATTGAGATACAAGGCCAATTTCCAGGACACAGAGGACAGAGAACTCTCAACGGGACCATGTATGTGTTTCCAGAACCGCTTCAATACATAATTTTACTATATATAATAAAGCAATGAAACACACACGCGCACGTATGCGCGCACCCGCTCCACCGACGCATATAGAGCGCACGTGCAGGAGCGCTATTGCACATGAATGCTATTGCACATGAATGCGCTCTCAATATATCACAGGTGAAAGCTTTCATTCTGCCCTGCAGACACCTCAGGCGATGTGTTCGCCCTAGCAAACAGCATGCTTTCCCTTTCACTCCTTCTCTTGAACTGTGCCTGAGCATATCGCGCGTGTGTTTGTGTGTGTGTTTATGTGAAAGTAAAAAGCAGAGATATCGAGAGGGATCAAGGGGAAAAGGTGGGCAGAGAAAAGAGACACAGAAAGGGCAAAGAAAGACGGGAGAGGTAACAGGGGAGATCAGTTGGAGAGAGGGAGATAACAAGTATTCGACAGAAAAGAAGGTTCGTGAGAGGATTCGTGCACAGGAAACAGTGTGATGGCAGATGAGGGTTGCGTAGAGTGGGGGGGAAGGGGGGAAGGGTCATGTAAGTGAAAGAGGGCTTCTGTTTGGGCAGAGGTGTTAAAGAACATGCTGTAGCTACTAGCCACATCCTCTCTTTCATAGCAAACTTGTCCCTGCACAGCTGTGTTGTATTTATTCGCAACAGTTACATTAGTGCACTAATCATGAGTGGGGCACATTGTTAACCCTGAAACTTTGTGAACCTTTTTGCTCCACCTCTGAATAGTCGCTCCTCTCCTCCTGAAAGCGATGAGGGATGAATCAGGAAAGGGTCTGGGATGGAGTGAAATAGATAGTAGAGAGAGAGAGAGAGAGAGAGAGAGAGAGAGAGAGAGAGAGAGAGAGAGAGAGAGAGAGACAGAGAGAGAGAAGCTAGGGCACAAAGAGATGCAATCGCAGGGCCCTACAGTGGTGGAAGGTTTTGGGATGCGTGTGTAATCTCAGTGCTTACAGGAGTCATCGAGTCTCCCTTCTGGGTCCTCTGGTGTGTCCAAAAAGCATTTACCGAGACACTGTTAATATACAGGGGTTTCTAGTGTTTACACAAACTACAACAACCAGTTTCTTTGTTTTCCAAATATGAAATTCTGCAGAGCATTTATTTTGATCTAAAAAACACCATTAGGTCATTACTTACAGTGAGAACAACTACATGTAGTAAAGGAGTAGGTAGGCCGGGCTTTGACCATCCTAACCACCAGATTCTCTCTTCTTTTTTGGGGCTTTTAGCAGAGGTTGGGTCTTTCTTCACCGTATTGAAATCAATGGATTTGTGCAGTACGATATTAATACATATGCTGTATTATTTATATTTTAAAATGTGAAAAATATATGGTCAGTGTTGGTTTAAAAGCATCCTAAAAGCAAAATGTGTCATCTGTGTTATTCTTCAGAATAAGACAAAAGCGTCAGGGTATAAGAGCGAGCCTACGGTCATGAAACCTAAGCTCAAAACGTACACCACTATTTTGCATGAGAATCAATGAATTGCCGGAAAGGAGGATTGTCATATCATATCATACCATAACACATGTATTACTTTTTCTCACACACACAAGTCCGACTAGAGTGCATCCTCCTCTTGTACCTACCAGTGGCATGTGTGAGGCCCCAGACGTCCTGCCCGTAGACGTCTGTCTTGTTCCAGACCACTCTGTGGACGAGGCCCGGCGCCGCGGGGTACCAGCGGCGGTACAGCCGGCCCTGGACCGAGGCACGCACGTGCACCTTGGCCAGGCCGCCCAGCGGGGAGACAGGCGAGGACAGAGAGGGAGGCGTCAGGAGAATACGCAGCAGAGAGAGGTAGCCTGCTGCCCGCGTGCTCAGGTAGCTCAGCTTCGCAAAGGATCCCGGGATATAAACCTCCTCCTGCACAGCCTGGGGAGAGGGAGGTAGAGAGCGACAGCAGAGTGGGAAATGGAGGTGACAGAAAGAGGAAATGATTCAATGGAAATAGGATTTCTTGTGTTTCTGTTACATTGTTGTGTGTAACAATAATGAGCTAACACTATAACTGGTGTTGCAGAAACAGGTCTCAAGGATAAAGGTGCAGACACAACGAAAATGTACTTCATTGCTCATCTCAGCAGTTAATGACAACATTTGTACTTTTTATACCCATCGGATGGCAACAGTACAGTCTACTGTACAGTAGATCATTTTATTTAATTATCTAATTGATGAAACTATATCAACAAAGGCTGTGGAAGATAATAGTGCCATTATTTCTGGGGGGGAATAAGATACATAAATAAATAATCTGAAACCACAGATCTGGATTCATTCTTGTAAACAATAATGTTGTTTGATTGTAACCACGATTACAATAAAAACCTGTCTCTCTCCACAACATTCCCAAAAATATCAGCTCTGATGTGTGTGTGCAGCTGCCAGATAAATAGATAATTTAGCAAATGTCTAAATGTTGCAAACGTAATTAACACTTGCACCAATAATGCTGTGTAGTGTCCGTGTGTACACTAAAGTTAACAAGCTGCCATCAGACACATTTTCATCCGCTATAATGCTAATTTTGTTGCTTAAAGCATATGCCATTTTTGTAAGTAGAACACTGCCTAAATTTACTCAATAGGACATGAGAGCATATAAAGAGCATTTTTGTCAGAAGGATACAGTATGACGACATTTAGAACAGGTATAATAATAAACACTAAGTCAAAAACTAGAGACAAAATCACTCCGCCCACTGTCAACACTTTCAATTTAAGTTAAGTCTCTTTACTCGCACCCTGTTAGACTTGTTGTTGCTACATTTGCTCACATAATAAGGTGTTTTAGGTGTTTTTGGCTATTAGCATCTACTGCTTCCCCTTCATAGATCGCGTACATTTCTCTTTTACTGTTATTTTAGAACGCATCTCTGAACTGCCTAAGCTTAATGACAGTTGGTGGGCTGGAGCAGAGATTTGGCTCGGTTCTGTTCTCGAAAATGTGTCAGAATGTGACAGGAAAAGCAAGGATACAATCATGTAGCGTGCACTCGGCACAAGGGTTTTTCACCTGTAACTCGGGTATGACTGGACCCCTCTCGGCGCACGCTCCGCTGTATCTGGGCAGAGGGGAGGGTAGCACCAGAGGGTAGGGGCTGAGAACGTTCCGGACATCACACTTAGCGGGCGGGACCTCTTCCCTGGACATGGTCACCTGGTCCAGCACCAGGAAGTTGTTGTTGGGGGTCCAGATGGGGCGGGTCTGCGTCAGGAAGGGCGGTCGCTGGAACATCAGGGTCATGGACACTGCTCCTGCGGTGACCAGGTCAAAACTGGTGCCGGTAGAGAGCCCCAGGGAACGGAGGTGGCAGAGAAATGAAAAAAATATTAGCTTTGGCGTGGTCTCTAGTGGCTATATACATTAGATAACATTATATAAATGTACCATAATGCATATAGAACTATAAACTATGTGTAAAGGTTACTCCCACATATGACTTAACCCACCTTTATATACCCTAAGACGTGACATTTAGCTCTAGGTTAACGCTTCATAGTACATTTATAAAGCACACTTAGATTGTTATTGAAAGGTTAATGAAGCTGTAATGAAGCTGGGGACTGTATTGTGTGTTTGTACCTGCCGTCCTGCCTGCTGATGGTGTAACCATACTCAGGATGCTGTAGGAAAGTAATGTTGACGCCGACCAGGGGGGAGCCATCCTGTAGCACCACACTGCCCCTGATCACCGCTACCCGACTGAGAGACAGAGAGAGAGAGAGAGAGAGAGAGAGAAAGAGAGACAGAGAGAGAGAGAGAGAGAGAGATAGAGAGAGAGACAGAGAGAGAGACACAGAGAGAGA
>JAOEHI010052610.1:0-15880 GCA_025447815.1 Percopsis transmontana | reverse complement strand
CCCCCCATTTCTGGTAGAGTGAAATTTGGATGCAACATGACGGACGCAGCTGACAAAATTACAGCGGCTCCTTAAAAGTATAAAGCCGATGTGTCGTGTGTGGTGTTTCAGCTCTCTTTTTACATTCTCAGTGAACCATGTGGAATATCGCTATGTATTGTATCGTGAGGTCCTTGCCGATATAATACCCAGCCCTACAAGACAGGTTGTTTGAGAACTTTCTGACTAGACCTAGTTTTGTGACGTCACAATTTGTGATGTCACCAATCACGTCTGCTGTCCTGCCCAACAGGTGTGAGGCGTGAGAAACTGGGCGTGGCCAGTGGCTCTCGAGCCAGACGCCCCTGAGGTCTAATCGACAACTTATCTGTCGTTACTGTCACTTTAAATGTGCGCGTTTCAAATGAGAAAGTTATTACACCAGAAGTTTAGTTGACTTGATCCACTGTTTGTAAATTCATGCAATTAACTGAAGTATCGGATTGGAGATCTGAATTTCTTTCTTTATTTCAGTGATCCTCCTCCAAGACGGGACACAATGCTGCAAGCATACTTTACAAATGCTGTTAGGACTCACGTGCACTTACAATGATTGCCCTATGAGCACAAATATAACCATTTATTTTGCATACATCAAACTACAATATCTTAACTATTCTAAAATAGTTTGGTCAGAATACAAAGAAGTGCCAAAGGAGAAGGGCCAAACATTTATAAACTATCAAATTAAACTTTCAGTGTTTGTCTTCACAAAATGGTTGTTTAGTTTTTGTTTTTTGGAACTGAAATAAAATGATTGCATGCTTAATCACACTGTACCTTATACTTGCAGTACACTAGACAAACGTTAAAGCAAATTAGAAACATTCAAACTGTCAGTGTGGTATGGTTTATAAATTATATACTTGCATGTGGGACCTGCAGGTGATACAAATGTTATGACACTTGAGCAAATCTCCACAGTAGGGAGTAACAGTAAATGAAAAATTGCTTTTTATAAAGCTATTACAGCACTTATGCAGCAACCAGGACACGCCTGCTTAAAGATCCTTGAAAGTGGCTTGAGTCATTCGCATCAAATTAAAAACACGGTCACATAAGAGATGACATATTTACAATAGGATGTTTTAATTTGTACTTCTTTCGCAGGAATGACTAAACACCCTTCCTTGTATAGATGTGCTTTAGAAACGCATACATCTTGAGCCAAGAGAGACTATGTGTTATATACAACTACATTCAAATTGACAGTGCAGGCACAATTTCTATGAAGACTGGTGTTCAAAAGGTAACCAATGTACCTTGACAGAATGTTTGTCACATGTTCACACCAAAAAACACTCGCGCTAGAGAAATATTTCCAATAAAAATGAAAGGCATAACAAAGGTGTCAAGCGAGACTATCGCGCTGCATTGTGGTGAGTGACGGGACAAGTGATATTCCTGTTGAATGGCTTGGATATAGACAACATTACCCGTTGCAGTGGGGTTTTTGCAGTCTCAGAGCCAGTAACTCATGTGAATAAACAGCACTGCGACCAGGAAGGAACTACTGGAAGCATATGAAGTTCCTAGGAAGACAAAGAGGAGAGAAAGACGGGTTCAAAGTTGGTCTTTTTAAATGAACACTGGTTAAACCACTAGACTATCCTGCCCCCTACTGGCGGGGAGTCCAACACCTAGACCACTAGACTATCCTGCCCACTACTGGCTGGGAGTCCAACACCCAGAACACTAGACTATCTTTCCCCCCCCTCACTCTTAAAGTTAAACTTGCACTAACTAAAGTTTTAACCACTACTTCATCATTGTGTGTGTGTCCTCTTACACCCAACACTAAATGGTGAAAAGCAGTAGTTCAGAAGTGCAGGGAGGGAGGATTCAAGAAACAATCATAAACGCTATGTTGCCGCGTGACACACACACACACGGAAGGGGGGAAGCAATAGGCGCATCAGAACGCACCTTGGTCGGCGACCACGACCTCCACCTCCACCACGTGAGTGGCGGACCCCAGGACCCCTTCGCGAACCCGCACTTTGTGATGACAGAGGATTTGTGGACCAACTGAAGGAGAGAAATTAAATTATTAAAGCAGTGAAAAGATGGACAGATGTAATGTAGTTTTATTAGCCCTAATATGCAGATTAATAGCTGCAGAGTAGCTACAGGGTGTTAGCAAGCTATTAACCACACGTAATAGCATACTTGTATTAAAGACAATTAGATTAAAAATAACTCATTTTATAAATGATATTGAAATAATTTCAAAATGGGGGAAAAAAAACCTAGTGCTAAACTCACAGTGTACGCTAACTGGGAGCACGTGCTAAACTCAGTGTAGCTACGCTAGCTGGACGCACGTGCTAAACTTGCAGTGTAGCTACACTAGCTGTGAGCACGTGCTAAACTCACAGTGTTCGCTAGCTGGGAGCACGTGCTAAACTCACAGTGTTCGCTAGCTGGAAGCACGTGCTAAACTCACAGTGTAGCTACACTAGCTGTGAGCACGTGCTAAACTCACAGTGTACGCTAGCTGGAAGCACGTGCTAAACTCACAGTGTAGCCACACTAGCTGTGAGCACGTGCTAAACTCACAGTGTAGCCACACTAGCTGTGAGCACGTGCTAAACTCACAGTGTTCGCTAGCTGGGAGCACGTGCTAAACTCACAGTGTACGCTAGCTGGGAGCGCGTGCTAAACTCACAGTGTAGCTACACTAGCTGGAAGCACGTGCTAAACTCACAGTGTACGCTAGTTGGGAGCGCGTGCTAAACTCACAGTGTAGCTACACTAGCTGGAAGCACGTGCTAAACTCACAGTGTACGCTAGCTGGAAGCACGTGCTAAACTCACAGTGTAGCCACACTAGCTGGAAGCACGTGCTAAACTCACAGTGTAGCCACACTAGCTGGAAGCACGTGCTAAACTCACAGTGTACGCTAGCTGGGAGCTCTTGCGACCTCACAGCAGCTCCCAGGGGTCCGTCGGCTCCCAGATCCAGCCTGGCCTCACACCAGAAGCGGGCCCCGTCGTCCTCCCGCTTGGGGCGGATCCCTGTGGTGAAGTTGGCCGTCACCGGTGTCCTCGCGGGGCCTTCCCGTGTCAGAGGTGGGCCCAGGGTTTGGCTTCCCCTGTAGAAGGTCACGCTGAGGTTCTGAACGGGAGCGACATCCCGGACGTGACACTGTAAAGTGTACTGCTGCCCCTCCACCATTGGCCCAGAGTGGCCTTCGTAGCTAATGGTCACACTGTCTGGTAGCTCTGAGAAGGCACACACACACACACGCACGCACACGGGAAACGTGGTCAGTATAACCAACTGGTTTAGCACAGAAACCTGAATAGGTTTTATGGTTAAAAAAAAAATGAAGAAATTTTAAATTGTAATTGGAGGCAGGATAGTCTAGTGCTCTGGGTATCCCAGTCGGTAGGTCAAGGGCTTGGCCGACCTCTAAACATCCCCGAGCAAGATGTCTAACCACTTTCTGCCCCTTGTGATACAGTACTTGTAACTGTAGTACTGTAATGTGGAATCAGCCTTCCCGAGCCACAGTGAAACGGACAGGATAACGGGAGAGCCATTTGCAGATACTAGTGTCTGGCTACTGGACAGCACAGTTGCAGGGAATATACTGCCTGTGTGCCGGGAATTAATGTGATTTGGTTAGTAAGGCATTTCCCTCGGCCCCTCTGCTGTGGACAAAGCTAACGCCTAGCATCCATCAAATATAAAAACTGCCGACACAGCACAAGAAGACACAAGAAGACAGACGGAGACTCACCCCAGAGGGGTACGGCAATTCCACTGAACTGTAGAGACCAAGTATACTTGTAGAAGCTGGCCAGTTCCACTAGACTAACTTAAGAAACTGTCAAATGAACTACAAATAAACCAAAGTATCACTTGAAGGAAACTATTGCTTGCCAATAGTATTCCAGTCTGCGATTGCAGCGATTATGTAATAAAAAAAAGTAACTAGCAAGAAAACACGTATAAGACATTTAAATACAAAATGTACTGCCGTTCTTCACCCAAAATAATTGTACATAACGTGCCAGTGTATACCAGTATACACTGGCACGTATGCCCTCGCATGTATGCAAATGAGACTTGGCCTTTACAGTTCGGTGAAGTCATGACAACGCCAGGGGCGAGTCTCTCTTCTGGCGTCTTGTTGTGCCGTGTTGCCAAAAACATTCAGAGTGCAGTTGCGTCTCCTGACCACAGTGGCCGCCAATTAGCCAAGTTATCCATTGCTTTGGAAAAAAACGTAAGCCGGAACTCACTGTAGACTGTTGCATCTAGTTCTTTTAAGACCTGTTGCATCCCATCACTAAGTGCATAGCATCTGGCCTGTAGGGTCCACTCTGTAGTTTTATTCCCTCGCCAGACCACAAATGTATCCACCGAAGTGCCAATCTCTTCGTTCCCCTGGAAGATAAAAATTCCATTTAAATTGCCATTTAGGGTTGTGTCATTGCGTTAGATGGTTAGATCTGATCACATTCTCAGAATCTGACCTGAATTTGATCCTAAATTAAATCCTATTTTGTGTATTGCGTGTTTCAGATTCTTAATTAATATTTTCTGTTGTAAAAGGGTACATTAACAAGCATTTCATTGTCCTTTAACCAGGCTACAAGGTGATTTTAAATTTAATCTGCCCATTTAAAGGAGAACAAAGTCTAGACATTCAGTATTAAAATAAGCATTCACTCCCCTACCACATTCCAGGCCAGGTAAGAAAACCCCGTCTTTGCTAGGGAGCAGTTAGCTGAGAATGGATCGCCAAACCTGTGTGACAGTTGGGTTCATGAATAGAGTCATATCCCCTAAGGGGCCTTATTAGTACTCAGAGAACTGCTCATTAGCTTAAATTAAACAAATTGTATAACATTTAATGAATATGTGTGAAATGATTGGTCTTTTATAATGCAATGCTTACTGAATATTGTTCAGTAAGTAGAATAACTACAGTAGTGGCTATAGTATACCTTGTGTCTTGGTTCTTTGTACGAAAGAGTTTCCTCAGGTGATTTCTTTTAAAGTACAGTTTCACAACCCATTAAAATGTTTGTTTCCTTTAATTTATAATGTTGCGTAACACAACCTTGTGCTCTAGTATTAAGGAATGTATACCACCATTGCTTAAAATGTTTAGAATGCAGTTCAATGAGAAATGTGTGGGCCTTTAAAAAATCATGATAAATCTCCAGGGAACTCATAGTTTATTCCTGCATGTCTTCACTACACTGAATTGCTAATATTAGCTACAGTAGGTTACTTCTTGTTTCTTGCACGGCTGTAGCTCTGGAATAAAACCCGACATGAATGAATCAATCGAAATATTGATTATTTTTGGTAAAACATCAAACCATCGATATGCAGTATTCAGTGTCCAAAGTCCAATGTCAGCAGAGTACATTTCTCAACACTAAAGCTTTCTTTACTAGTTTTACGTTATTATGTTTGTGGAGCCAGCTGCTAAGCGAGTATGGGTACTCAATGCTGGCTTACTACGTTATGTGTCTACTGTGTGTATTACTACATGGTGCACCTTGGTCTGTTTGGACAGAAGGGTTTGGACAGAAAAGAATGACACCGATCACTGGAGGCAGGATAGTCTAATGTTTTGGGTAGCGCCATCTATCAGTGGGGTTGTGCCACGTACCATTATAACTGAAAAGAAAAATTCAAATTTCAAGTTGGAAAAAAAGTGAACCAACCCTTTAAATTATTTATATAACTATTTCCACCTTACCTTACCACCAGTGTTGGAGGTGAGATGACCAGGGGGTTGGCATCTTCTAACGAGCTTGAAGGAAAGACAGGAGTGGAGCTGGATGGCTTACTGGGAAAAGGGGGAGACAGAAATGACGGTATGGGTGGCGGAGGGGAGGGATGGTACATGCTGACAGGGTCGTCGGGTGGCTGGACGGGGGACGAGGTAGCTGGTGGTAGCAGGGGATCAGGTGAAAGAGAGCGGGGAAGAAAGACAGACCAGTCGTAAGAAAACTTATGTGTAACGTGTAATCTACCTCGGCTATTATCGAGGAATTGGGCTTACACCGTATATTGACGTACACTAGTTTATCTAGAGAAAGTATAGTAGCACAGACATTTCCCTGGACTGTGTGCCGAGTCACGCGGGATGGGTTTGATGCTTCTCTCTGTGCTGCTTACTGGAATGCTGGCCCCCAGACCGGCTAGCTAGACCTGCTAACGGTTAGCAGGTCTAGCTTTCGCAAGCTCTGCCGGTCAGCGAACTCTCAAATAAAAACAATTTGACAGAACATACAATAATACAGGGAGGCAGTGTAGAAGGTTTTTGGGTATATCTTAGACAAAATATTCTAGACAAAAATGCTACAGATGGAACATTGGCACAAAAGAAAGTATATAGGATTTCCTCTGATTTGAGGGGGGAAAACATCAATCTGCTTTTCCAGGTAGTGAAATAATATTCCATTCAGGAGATCTACTGTGAGAAATGTTGTCCCAGCACAGTGAATACACCCAGTGTGTTCCTCTCAGCAGAGAGCTCATTGACTTGGGCAGGGTGTCTTTCCTTCCTCTGCTCTATGACTATTGTTCCACCGAGTCCCGGGTTTGTTCTTCTGCTTATCTCACAATCTCATTCACGGTGGCACATTAGCGGGCGCAGGCCAGTGTGTGTGTGTGTGTGTTTGTACGTGCACGAGCGCTTGGGGATGTACCGTGTGTAAAGGGGCTGTTAAAGGGATACTCCTCATTTTGTGTCCGGAATTCCCCCCCCCCCCGTGGTTGAAACCAGCATTACAAAAACATTGTTTTGGTTTGAAATTAAGAGGGTGTGCCCCTCCCACACCTCAGTGCTTAGTGCCTGACACTCCTCTCTACACCCCACCACCCCTACAGAGCTTATAAGCTTGCACCATTTTCTACCCCTCCCCCTACAGCCACCCACACCTTAGTGGACAGTTGTGTTTCAGCCATCAACAGTGATCGGGGATCACAACAGTGATCGGGGATCACAATCGGGGATAATTTTGCGGCAATGCTGTTTTCCTTTCAACCACGAGGACGCGACCAACCCCTCCCGCACCTGAAAACCCCGGAGCATGTCCATTTAGTCTCGCTCACACACAGCTCGCTCCCCCGCCCTCCCCTTAACTCCCCCAGCCTCCCTTTAACTCCCCCGCCCTCCCCTTAACTCCCCCAGCCTCCCTTTAACTCCCCCGCCCTCCCCTTAACTCCCCCAACCTCCCTTTAACTCCCCCAACCCCGCACGCACAGCTTTCAAACTGTTCTCAAACAAAGCAAGTCAGTTTGAAGTAGCAAATTTCATGTTTTCGGGGGCACTTTACACGGTGGGACAAAATGTCAGATTGTCCCACCAACCCAGGAGGGTTGGTATTCTAACTAGAATGCACATTGGTATACAGAATCATCCTAGGTTGCTCAAAACGGGACATTTTCTATAACTGTATAATACTAAAGACAATTCTGTTTCTCTGACTGCTACAAAAAAGCTTACAGTTTAATGTTGAAAAAACAAAGGAGAAAAAAAACGATTCTCACAGGGATGTGATCTTGGAATCAAGCACACAATTATGATAATAATATTGACACATCTGCAGTTAGGCTGTTTATGTCATAACCCCAACATCAATAGCTCAGTATAAAGTTTTCCATCTGTTTCGTTTTTAAGATGAGATCACTTTGTTTTGCTGACTGTGCCTCCCCGTCATACACCGTCAATCACTCACCGGTCTCAAGGATGATGAGGAGGAGGAGAAGAAGAGCAATTGGCCATCCAGAAATACACATCCTTTATCGGTTTTTCTGTTTGATCTGATGTCCTGTAGGCACAGAGAGAGGCTGTAAAAGAGTGACGGCGTTTGAGACGACAAGAAGACAGGACCACTCACAGTGTGGACGGCTGTGTGTGTTTATAGGGGGGGGGGGGGGGTTTGGCGCCTCCACGCTTTGGCCTCTGAAACGCACCCTGGGCGGTTTTCTATTGGTACACCAAGATAGGAAGGAAGGGAGGGTCAAGAATAATGAGGTAAAACCCTAGTAGTCAAGGAAAGAAGTGAGCGCACGCACACGCACACACACACACACACACGCACACGCACACACACACACACACACACACAGACACAGAGGCAACTATATAAGGTTTCATGGGCCTTTATAGAATGTTACTGAATGACTGAAGCAGTACGTGAGTCACATAGGGCTCTGGACAGTTGTACCGAGGGACAGTTGTCCTCTTTTGAACTGACCAGGCACGGGCATATGAAAACTAGATTATAATTATGAAAATCTAGATTAATGGAAAGAACAGATGGCAAGAAAAAAAAAGTGTATCAGAGCAATACTCACAGATGGACTGTATTATTGTTATTATTATTATTATTATTAATATTATTTCCTGGGTCACTGCAAACCATTACACAGTTATTCTGAGTGATCGTCTTTATCCCATGGTGAAACATTTCTATCCTTACGCCCCCATCCACAGGGTACGAGTATAAAAAATGATGTAAATCATAAGCTATGGCTTTCGCAGTTCTCAACCGTGTTCTCAACTAATGCCAACTGAACAAGTGGGGGATTTTGGATAGACGTCTCCCTCCCTCTACCTCGCCCTCTACCTCTCCCTCTCCCTCTATCTCTACCTCTCCCTCTCCCTCTCTCTCTACCGCGGTCAAGCCAGCCGCCATTCGTGTTTAAACGAGGCGCTCTTACATTTAGATCGGCGCACTCTAAATCAAAGAGCTGTCAAGTTCTCTGTCAAGTTACGGCAAGGTCTGAAATCGAAAGTAGCCTCCTCTTCCGCCTGGCACGCAGTAAATAACCTGTACGATTGTTTCCAAATCGGTGCTACGGTAAGGCTTTTGCATGTATGGGTGAAAGGCTAACCTTTCAATATGTGTGGTCGTGGTCGTAGCCTCATTGTATACATTTTAATTATATGTGAAATGTCAACGACTTTTTGATTGGGCGCTATAATAAGCTCACGCCCGAAACAACCTATATACAAAAGAAAACGATACTTTGGTCGATAACTAAATCGCATAAAACTTTCGATATGGCCGGTTAGCTCAGTTGGTTAGAGCGTGGTGCTAATAACGCCGTACTGGCCACTTGACTTTTGATAGAATTGAGCTGTGACTATTAACTGCTATGGCGAGGTAATACCCTCGACGGAATAAACAATTGTACCATCTAGTCCATGTGAAAATATGCATACTAATTAAAACATCAGCAGAAATATAATTTCTCCGGGCAATTGGGTGGCAGGCTATGTCTTTCTAAACCTTGTCGTGTTTTTGTTGTTTGCACGTTTGGCTTCAAATGGCAGACCGACTGCCACCCTTTGAGGAACCTTGAAATGCTGGTTTCAGAACGGCTCCTGGAGGCTCTTGAGAAACTAGACACTGACGAATTCAAGAAGTTCCGCTGGTACCTCTCTCAGCCAGTGCTGGACGGAATCAAGCCCATCCCCAAGAGCTCCCTTGAGAGCCCAGATCGGCATGACACGGTGGACATGGTGATGGAGAGCTACGGTGAGGTTCTGGCGGCGGATATCACTGTCGGCCTGTTGCAGAAGATGAACCACAACAACACCGCGGAGGAGCTGAAGAAAGCATACAAAGGTGCGGTTAAGTGAGGGGACAGATACTGTTGGCGCACATTTCGCTTCTTTGTTTTGTCAGTAATTAACGCGTGGCATCGGTGTAGATGCGCATATTTTGTACTAGCAAATTCCCATGGATAACTCGTTGTCCACGAGTTCACATTTACCGTTGGATATGACAATCCGTTAATTTTAAGTAAACAAAGCTAATCAAACAAAATAACAGTTCTTCTTTTAATCTTTCTACACACTTAACCACGGTCAAAAAACGGTGACCTTGCTGTGCGCAACACAGCTGAACCAATTGGGCCACGTGTAAATAAGCTTTTTCCACCACACCAGTCACACGCTGGTTGCCAATGAAATGGCTCCAACAGATACTGTTCAAATCCTTGCTAAACATACGGCTGCTGTCGATGAGACAGTCACGAGGCAAGGATGTGATTTATTATATACGCGTATAGACGTGTGAACATGTCTCCTGACTCTTCTCGACCTTTTCCACCCTTCAGACACGAACAGTGTACAGCCAAAAGCCGTCTACCCGCCTGCTACGGATCACCGTGCCTCCCCGCTCACTGTCTCGGGTCAGAATGAAGCTGTTGTCATTGTCCCCATGATAAGTGGTAACAATATCCGCGGGCTGCTTAGTATGAACATTACTAGATAATGCGACACGTTTCCCTTTTACAGTAGCCACCATGTTGAACAAGTCCGTTGATGTATTTGATTGTTTTCTGTGGTGGTGTGGAGTTTTTTTTTTTTTTTTTAATGAGACAATAAAATTGTATGGAGACAAACATTTCCTGTCACATCATTCCTTTGTTACAACGTTATAATAACGTAGCCCTGCAAACGCTGCATACTATAAATAACATACATCATTTCAAATAATGTCAGTGCTTTAAGTTTTGTGATATATTTAGGGGCCAAGGCAGATTGTCATACAAATGAGTATAACATGTATTTCTTTATTTTTTTGTATAAGTTCCTATTCCTATTTTTGTGAAACTGGTGAATGGTTTATTAGAAAATTAGATATTTGTATAGATATCTGGGAGCTTGGTTTCCTCGTGACAATAATCATATCTTAACTTAATTAATTATTTGATTTTTGCAGCGCCATACCATAGACATAGAATATTATTCTAATAATAGCAATCGATACAATACATTATTCTAATCTATATATTATACTATAGTAGCCTATAGAAAATGGAATAGTCATCCATGGACGTGTTTATTCTGACGTGGAGGGTCACTCACGTGAACTGACTAAACCGTGGTCAGGTGATGAAAGTGGGCGAATAGTAGTTGGTGAAATTAAGTTGTACGGAAGCGAATATATTTAGGATTCATAAAGATATAAACAGAATTTTAACAAGCTTCTCCGTTAACGTACGCGTGCGTTTTGTTCAGCCGTGTTGATTTGATGTTTAAAAAGACACTTGTGTGGTCTTTTCGACTTCACTCTGGCTGATAAAGAATGCGGTGACGTTTTGTTCTGACCTGAGAAAATGTATAAACCTTGAGTGGACACCAGGAAGTGAGTTCTTCCCATGTTCTACCTAGCTTGCTGCCTGCGTCGGAAAAGCAAAAAATAACTAGAAAACAGAGACATAGTATATGCTGACATAAGGTTGGCCATTTGACATATTTGAAAGAACAGATACACCGAATTAAAGGGGAAAACGTTACATCGATCCGCGGTCTTACGAGAGATAACGTTAGCTAGCTAGCTAGCTCGCTAGCTAACAGTTAGCCAGGCTGTTTCGTGAGCAGTGAGGCGGTGACAACGGGAATAATGGCACGCAGAGGGGTTTTAACGGGGATCCTCCTCGTGTTTGTGTTAACTGAGTGCAATGGAAGGATACACAAACTCGCCCTAAAGGTAAGATCATGTTCTTGTAAGGCGACATCAACAGTAACGTTTATGTAGTTATAGTTCCGCTGTCGTGGTTAATGGCACATGTTTATACAGCATTTACCTGAGTATCGTACACGTCGGAACGAACGTCGAATGAATGAAGCCGTTGTTGATTTAAAGTCCTATCTAACAATCTAATTGTTGAATAATGACATTTCATATATCGTTGGCGTTGCTAGAATTGGTACTGGGTCGCTGTCCTAACGAATAGACCGACACCAGTTACTCTGCTGTTGTGTGTTTGTATTTTCAACTCTCAATCCTGCATTCTCTGTCTCTTCCCAGAATGAAACCAGGTTTGTCATCCACCTCAACACCTTTGGATTCTTTGCTAATGGCACCCTAGATGTCAACCTCCTTTCACTGCGCCTCCCAGAAACGCCGGTTGAATACAACAAGTACCCTGTATGTACCCTGTGATCGGAAGTGTGCGTCTTTGCGTGCATTTGTGTTGTTAGGTGCGGGTATTAGCCGGTGTAGCACCAAATTCTGTGACCGTCGTATTCTGTGACCGCAGAGGTCGCTGTTGCGCATTCAAACGCTGATTGTTATGGCTTCTTACGGGGAACGAAGCAATAACGGGGGGATCTTTCCTGTCGTTACGAGTCCCTCTAATTGTTCGTTTCATAGACTGCTGTAATCAAAAAACGATTATTTCTAAAACTCAATTTGAATACATTATGGCAGGGAATATTGCAACAATGCGCATTATCCTGAACAATAACGCCTGGTATTCTGATCAATATCCTGATCGCCCTCCTTGTAAGTGTTATTCCTAATAAACACGCCGACACACGAGTTCACCGACTTGGTTCAGGCGTAACACCGAATTCTGTGACCGCAGAGGCTGCTGTTTCTCCTGATTGTTATTGCCAATGCTTCTTATTGGGAACGAAGCAATAACAGGTGGGGTCTTTCTTCTCGTTATGAGCGCTTCTGTGATTGTTCAAACTGTGGTTATGTTTTTGTCATAATGGCCAGATGAGGTAAAGATAATGTAGGCTGTACATGAAATAATGTATCCAAATTGAGTTTTAGAAAAACTAGGCTACAGCAGTCTATGAAACTAACGATTAGAGGGACTCGTAATGACAGGAAAGTCCCCCCCGTTATTGCTTCGTTCCCCATAAGAAGCACCTCTGCGGTCACAGAATTCGACGGTCACAGAATTTGGTGGTACACCGGCATATGTTCTTAGCTTTTACTTGGGGAAGTACTAGCTACAACTAATGTTAAGTTGTCAAAAACTCAATAGCATGCTTGGACAGTTTTAAACCTTTTTACCCAAATTACGTCTGGCTAAGAGTCTACACATTCTAGCAAGCTGAACAATTGTACAAATGAAATCTGCATGCTCTTTTTAAAGCTGTGCATAATCTCTACTCCCTCCATAGGTCGGTTTTAGCCTCTCCAAGTCCCGTGTAAATGGTGTCCTTTCTTACACTGTAAGTGCATTACAGTCAACAATATCTCAGTAATTTCAGTGATATACAGTATAGGCCCGACTGGAATACAAGTGAAATGGCATAAAACATGATTATTAGTTCTTATGATTGAGAATAACGGGCTACCATCTATGTACTTCAACATAGTTAATAAAGTTAAATATAGTGTTGAGACATACTTTAGGAAGACTTGTAAGGCCTGATGGCTTTATTTGAATTTATTTTCTTTCTCTAGGCAGAGGAAAGCGAGACATGCCCTCTCACTTTCACCAAGTCGGCCAACAACGAGCCCCTTATCCTCTTTATCATCGACGTCAACAACCTCAGGTTGAAATCTACTGTAAAGGGAGAGAGAGAACATGTTCCTTACCCTCACACTTTTTCCCTGCCTTTAACAGCGCAAATCTGTGTATTTATGTTTGCTCAGTGTCCACGTAAAGGCTTTTGGTGAGCAGGACAACCTGTTGCAAGCCAAGAAAAAGTTAGAGGTCCTTCATCATAAAGAGGAGAAAGGTCAGTGCCCCTAAAACGTAACATCTATTACCAAATTGTCATGAGCACAGAGAAACATACAGATGTTTAGGCCCGCGGTTACATTATAAATAAGATCAATATAGAGGGGGCAGGATAGTCTAGTGGTCTGGGTGTTGGACTCCCGGCCAGTAGGGAGCAGGATAGTCTAGTGGTCTGGGTGTTGGACTCCCAGCCAGAAGGTCATGGGTTCGAGCCTCAGAGTTGGCCTACCTGTAAGCATCCTTGAGCAAGATTTCTACCCCCTACCTGCTCCATGTAATTGTAAGTCACTTTGGATAAAAGTGTCTGCTAAATGACCTAATTGTAATAAATAAAATACCAGGAAAACAAATTCTCAACGGAAACGGTAAGTTAAAAAAAGAAGATACTCTTTAAGATACTGACATACATATACGAATATAATGCTATATATATATTGACGATTAAACACTTACCATCTCCTTTAGATGCTAGGAAGACTAGACAGGTGGCACCTAATCCCCCTGTTGACCCAGTACAAGACCATAAGGGTGGTGAAACGGTGGTACAACCAGCGGTACAACCAGCGGTACAACCAGCGGTACAACCAGCGGTACAACCAGGGGTACAACCAGCGGTACCAACCGAGAAGAAGAAGACAGAAGTGGTAGAGCCACAAGAGAAGACAAAGCCTAAAGTCAAAGAAGTTCTGAATAGAGAGGAAGAAAATGTATTCCAGGTAAAGTGTGTGCATGTGGCGTTATGTGGGAGGTAGTTCTTTCTGTCAGTCTACGGTACCAATTGTAAGAGGGCAAGATTAGGACTAATGAAGGTCATGTACTGGTTTTGCCTCTAGCTGGAGAGGATCAACCAACTGACATTAGCCCTGGACAAAAATAACGGCTCCTACAACTTCAGCGTAAGTACACTGAACCGCGGACATATTTGTTTCCCATGGTCATTTTTTAACTCCAAATTTGAGATGCATCTGTTTAGTAACCCACCACCTTAACTGTAATAATGAATGACTGTTATGTTGGTTCAAAATGTCCGGACAACTTAGTTCACAGCTCTGAATATGACTCGTCTCAGTGATTCTCCTTGTCAAATAACAATGGACTTTAATCTCCACCCGTTTAGTTCCGCATGGTGATTGGGTCGCTGGCGGAGGGTCTATACAACCTAAACTTCCATTACTGTAAAAACTTGCGAGCTGGATTTGACCTGCCCTACTCCTTAAATGTAAGTAGAATCTCTTCTTGCCGACGCGCATGTCGGTGCATGTCGGTGCATGTCGGTGCATGTCGGTGCATGTCGGTGCATCTCTGCTGACCTGTACGGGGGCGCTCTTCAGGTGGAGGTCACCGAGAAGAATCCAGGTGGATACCTGTCTGCAGCGGAGATCCCCCTGTCCCGTCTTTACATTTCCATGGCAGGCGTGTTCTTCACTGCAGCCGTTGTCTGGGTGTACACACTCATGAAACACAGGTAGCCGTATACATTCATGCACACGTTAACACTAAGCCACTTTAGCTTTAAGCCCAAGAGACGGTTTTGCCCTGAGGTAGTCCGTGCGGGTAAAATGAAATAATTACTTCATAAAACCCCCCTTTCTTGTTGCTTGCAGGTACAGCGTGTTTAAGATTCACTGGCTAATGGCAGCCCTGGCTTTCACCAAGTCTGTCTCTTTAGTCTTCCACAGTGTAAGTAAAGTCTCTGTAATGTTTCCATTCTACCATGACGTTATTTACATATATTATATTGCATATCTCCGTCTTCATTCAGCTGACTGCAATGTCATAGTTGCAGGCATCCCCAAGCCTTTTTGAGACGATACTTTGCCAACCCCTGTTTAGGCCAGAAGGACTCATGTCCTGTACTGTGGGGGGGAATGCAACCACTACAGGACACATCAAATGGCCCAGTTTCATTGAACACACACACACACACACACATTGCATCACTTCCCTTTTAGCATGAGTAATCAAAGGGTGGATATTTTAGGTGTAAACGCACGGGTGAGGATAAATATAACACAAGAAGGTGACTTCACACCACGTCACGCCGGCTCGTTCCATATTTTACTCTTGTCCTCGCACGTACGCAAACCGCATGCAGGTGCGGAGAACCGGTCTGGTTTGTCTTTGTACTTTCTTCCAAGAAATGAATGCCGTGTTTTATAAAGGCTGGGTATTGGCACCTCACGATACGATACATATCACGATACAAGGGTCACGATACAAGGGTCACGATACAAGGGTCACGATACGATGCATATCACGATACAAGGGTCACGCTACGATACACATCACGATACAAGGGTCACGATACGATGCATATCACGATACAAGGGTCACGCTACGATACACATCACGATACAAGGGT
>JAOEHI010052609.1:0-16436 GCA_025447815.1 Percopsis transmontana | reverse complement strand
TGAAGTAATTTAGGCTACTAATTATAAGTCGCTTTGGATAAAAGCGTCTGCTAAATGCTTAAATGTAAATGTAAATGTAAATGTATCTTTAAGTAACAGAGATCTCTTTGAAAACTATATGAATAGTAAGATCACGACTACTACACACACTACTGAACTTCTGCACAACTTTTGTAGTACTTTTACTACAGCTGTTTACGTGTGTGTGTGTGTGTGTGTGTGTGTGTAGTATGTGTAATGCACACAGAATGTTAAGTGCAGCTCTGGTCATATGTATGATTCTGTTTTATGATGCTTGGGAAGAGAGGTGTGTTTGTGTTTGTCTTTCCATGTGCAGGGTGTGTATGCTTCTGTTGGTGCAGGCTTGTGTGTGTGTGCGTGCGTCATGCATCAATAAAGGTATGTACCTCATGTATGTTTGGTTTTAGCTTTGTTGTGTTGTAAATAAAGTACGTAGAAAAATAGTATATTTTATAGTAGCTGTATAGTAAAGTACCCTATACTGTATATTATATCATAATGATGTTTGATCTGCATTTGTGGACCGACGGACGCACATGTGCATCTGCTTGTATTTGAGGCTTTTTGAGACAGATCTTCGCTTCTTCTCTTCCACTGTGGTATCTAACTAGGCAAGATGTGAGTTCTACTTGTGAACATCATAGTTTGCTCGCGAATATAACAATGCCTTAATTTATGATTTTGTAATAGAATTTATATAATATATTTGTACAAAGTGTGTGTGTGTGTGTGTGTGTGTGTGAGAGAGAGAGAGGCTGGGCTTACATTTTTATTTTGTACTGTGTTGTGTGTGTGCACGTGGTTTAACTGCATTTATTTCTTGTTTGTGAGTGTGTGTGTGTGTGTGTGTGTTCAGGAGTAGTTAATGTATTTGAAGCGTGAGTGCAAAGCCCGACCCTCTCTCTTATGCCCCATTTTAATGCTGCATCCCCCCGGACCAAAATCAGCATTTCCCCACCTTTTTCAACATCAGGCCATTTTACTTGCTGCCCAGATGCCGGTAAACCACTTAAACCCGTCCTGCTCTCTTCCTTCCTCCGGCTCACAGCCTCAAAGGAATCAATCTAAGATAAAATACACAAGCTTTCTGCTTATTAGGTCCATTTAAACACAAACCTTTTGGGAGATTCCTCAACCATAGTAGTGTCAAATACTGTATGTTTGGAGGACCATCGTTCTATAGACTCTTTTTAAAGTGACAGTGAACATTTTCTTCCCTACCTTAATATATAGGTCGACACTCTGACGCTTCAGATTAAATATTCTTTTGGTCTCTATTTAATGGACCAAAACTGAACCAGAACCAGAATTGTTTCTAAAAAAGTATTTCTAAAGCATTTCCTGGTAATGGTGTTTACCCAAGGTTCCGCTGTCAAATCTATGCTACGTCTGTCTACAAGACTTCCACCAGTGTCAAAGGTGTGATCTGAGATACAGTGGAGGTTACAATTAGCCTCCTGTCCTGGCTGCACACCTGTTGGGGATTAGCCCCACGCAGGTGCACCTCCTTAGTTATTAAGAGCACATTTAAGTTCCCCAACAGCACTAGGTACCTTGTTTTTTCTGTTTGTGGATTATTAAAATATGCCGGAACGGCAGAGTAGCCGGAGGCGACCTCTCCGACTCGGACGAAGACCTCTACGAGGACCCTTATGCTCCTTTTTGGGGAACATGCCTGAGCGCAGAACCAGCTCCTTCTCCACAGTGCAAGCCCAGTCCGCCGTAGCCCAGAGTACGTCCTTCACCGGCCAGCCTAGCTGCCTGCATCGTCGTGCAGAGCCAGCTTCACCTGCCCGCATTACGAGGACCCCTCCAGTAAGCACACCCAGCGCATCGACTCTCCGCACTGAGCCAGCTCTGGTCCCCATCACTATGAGGACAGGTGTAGCAGGTGCTCCTCGGCCACCCCCTGTTCCCAACGGTCTTCGCGACCTGCTCTCTCCCGGTCCCACTGCCCCGAACCAAGCTGGCACGGACGGGCAGCGCCGAGGGAGCACCTTGTTTCACCACACCAGCCGGAGCCAGGCTGGCACCACAGGACGGGCCCCAGGAAGTTCTTCAGCCTCACACTAGGATGGTGATGGTGCTCGACAGACTGTACCCTGGAGGTTGAGCCGCCCAGTGCCCCCCTGGCTCCCCCCGCAAACGCCACAGCCAACTTCCCGGCGGTCTCCCAGAATGGTGCCGCTGGTCAGCCCCAGGGGAGTCGCTCCGCCAGCCCTTGCTCTGGTGTCGCCCACACTCCACCAGTCTCGCTGCCCCGCACCAGGGAAGGCTTGCCAGGCAGTCCAGTGTAGGTGTCTACGGCCCGAACCAGGACGGCGTTGCTGGACAGCACCCAGATGGCTCCGCAGCCCCGTGTCAGGATGGAGACGCCGGTCTGGTTAGCGCCCCTGATGTGTCGCCGCCCATCAAGGTGCTTCATGCGTTCACCGCTTCCACGTGCCTGGATTTTTCCTCTGACTCGCGCTTACTCTCGCCACTCCAAGACACACCGTTATAGATAGATTTGGTTTATTAAATCCAGCAAACGAAGGGAAGTGTAACTCAACCGCCTAGTAAAGTGAACTAAACTAAAACTCATGTTAATAATTGAATTAAAGTGTTATTTGCAGGTTATTTTAGAGACTCCATATTTCACATTTAGAGCTCTAGTTTCCGGACGGTGCAAGGCCACTGCCACATTTCCAGAAATTAGCAAAAACAGTATTGGTCACACCTTAGATCAACTTGCGCCGTGCGCCTCCGCATGCGCCTTGACTGGGAAACTAGGGCCCATTGCTAGAGCTAATTGTTGCCACAATAAAGCTGTGTGTGTCTGTGGTCGGATATAAACAATTGTTCATCAATGCACAGTCCATTTTCTGACCATGGACCATGACAATAAAGTCACATTCTTTGTCTATTATTTATCCTGACCTGAGGGGAACCTCGTATCGGCCAGAGATGGCTAGAGGTCAGGTTTGTAAAATCTTACTACTGTATCTACTCTACTGGCCGTGTCACTGGCAAAAAGGTCAAACAATAAAGCTAAAAAAATTGATGACTTCATAAAGCTAACAACCATGATATAAAACAAGATTAACTGTATTTATCTCTGAGGGGAAATTACATTGTCACAGCAGGCAAAAATACAACAAAATACACCAGAGAAAATTTAGATAGTAATAATACATCCTTGTACTATACACACAATAAAGAAGACTGCATAACAAAATGTGTGTGTTTTTTTTTTGCACTTGTATGATGGTTGTGCAGATACACAGCAGTGAGTTGTGAGGAATAAATATATAATAACAGACGTGTATAAAAGGTGTGGGAAAGGCAGTATATACACACGTCTATAGTAGTCTAATATAAATTATTATTTGGTAACATAATACACTTTTTTTTAAAGCTTTGAATCTATATTTTCCCTATCTCGATACACAGTACAGTATTATCCTGTAGTTTAAAGGCCTTTTCACACTGAAGATGACATGACAATGCAAAATATTTGAAAACAGGAAAGTATCAGAGCAGGGTGAAGTTACATTTGGAAGTTGGATATTCACCTTGATTTTTATTTTCATTTTTCAGCCACCAATATAAAACTAACTTTACCCTGGAAATGATCAGTGGGGCATTTGGAGGCTAATCTGATACCCTGCTCTCATTATCACAGCTTGCTGGACGATGCCCAGCGATGTTTGGGATGTAGAGTAAAATAATCCATCAGTCATGGAATTCTATTAACTAGCACAACTCTAACGTGTCTTTATAAGACTATAGTAGTGTTTAATTTAAGATGTATTTCCTGTCCGTATTAAGGAAGACTAAGACAAAACACTGTGTGTTTAGAGTTAAAGTGGGTAATTAGACCTCCTCTCAAGTTAAAGGTCCTATGCTGCAATTGCTGTCGCAGTTTGTGATGTCACAAATCACATAGACCCATCATGTAGAGAGGTGTGTACAACAACATGATATGTCTAACTGAGCGTGCACATGTCCCAGTTGTACCCCACAAACCGGTCACGGTGAGGCCGCCTCTCCCAATCCTAGCAAGGCGGTGCTCTGTTTCTCACCTACAGGGGGAGATAAGGGAACAGAAAATCAATTATGGCTGTGATAAATATTCCACTTTACATAAGGGAGTCTAACATGGGAAACAATGGCTTTTCAGGAGGCTTCATAGCCAAAGGCCAAAAGTTTGTTATCACACAGCGGGGCGTATGTTGTTGACACAGGCCTGTGTACACACACTCACACACATGCGCACAAACATACTGTAGTGATTGGTGAGGACAGTTTGCTAAGTTATGTTTGAGGGATAGGATTTGAATAGAAGGAACACTTCTTACAGCACTAACAGACACTGTATGTGTAGGGGTAGTGTACGAGCCCTGAGGAAAGCCCTGTGTGTGAGCCCTGAGGAAATGTGGAAATGTTTCATTTATTTCAACATGATCAGTGTATACGGTACATTATTATGACAGTTAACTGCATGGAGCATCTTCGATCCATGTAGGAAGGTTTCCATAAGATATATAAACAAGCACAACCCCATCAACAATTATATTTATAAAAACCACACTGGAACCATTTTACATTGAAAATCACTGCCAAATTGAAAATCTTTCTAAGATGTAGCTAGAACAGGAATGCACAATACAGTACCCTGCCATCGAAACATTAACAACACAACTGGCCGTGCGGTCATTTGCTTTGTCAAAATGTACCTTTTGTGTGCTCTCTCTAGCTATAGTGAGCCACGCTATAAGTTAAATTGAAAAGGTGGTATGAAATATTGAAAAACACACAAGATCAGAAACCTCTCTCCTTGTATGGTCTTATAATACCCAAAACCCAAATGGTGCAGCTGTAACCCTCTGTACTTTGCTCTGTGTGTGAGTGTGTCTAAAGCGAGTGAGAGGCATTTGTGAGAACATGTTTGGCAAAAATAAATAAAAAATCTTTGGCCTTATGTAAGAGGTGCAAACATTGGCCTCAGGTGGAGATATTTATCCACAGAATTGCATCAGTCTGAGATGTTTTGTAGCATGCTTGTTTGGAAAAGCAGCTTTGTCCAATGCCCGGGAAATGTATCTGTCAAAACTTTTGGTCTCCATTTTCGAAAAAATACAAAAATGTGTCTGGTTCACAGAGTTAAAGACTTCTTGTGGATAATGTAACTTCATTACTTCATTGTGCCCTAAGTGCATCTCACTGTCCTTTTCTCTCCGTTATTTTCTACCAACAGATTGCCTTCTCTCAGCACAACAGCATAATGGATCTGGTGCAGTTCTTTGTCACTTTCTTCAGGTATGCTATACAGTTTTTGACGGTACACACACATGCACACATCAAAATCTGAGAGCATGGGTGACCAACTGGCCAAACCCATACAGGAAAACCACATGAAGTTAATGTTATTTGTTTGTAAGAGGAAAAGATAGGGTCAATAACCAATGGCTTTTTGACTTAAGTACACAAATTACTATTTTCCTAAAATACCAGTTATATATGTGTAGCTTGGATCTAACATGCTACTGTAAAGCTCCAAACCAAACCTGGAGGTTAGCATGTGCGTGGTTCATACTGCCCACAAGCATGAAAACACTAAGCAGCACTCTATTGATAGACAGTGTACCCTGCGTCTGTGATCCAGGGAACGGTGAATGTCAGTGTGAGGACTTCAATACCTCTTTAAATTTGAATGATTGAAAAAAATATATATATTCTTTTTTCATTTCCTTATGACTTCATCTCCAGATAAAGGCTAGGGTTTTTCTATGGGTTATTTGACTAGTTGTGACATCTCTCGCACTGACCACAAAACAGAAGTCAGTGTATCTAATGAGAGTGTCTGGAATGGCCTCTGATATCTCCAGGCAATATTCTGCCACTCAGCTAAGACTCCAGGCAATTGTGTGTGTTCATCAGAGAACATGCGTGTGCTTGTACATGCGTGTGTTGAATAAGTGTGTGTGTGCGTGTGCGCGCGCACACCTGTGCATGTGACTGCATCTCTGTATGTTTGTCATGCTACATGAGTGAATGATGCATGTGTGGGTGTGTGTGTGTGTGTGTTCGTGTGCCCTGAGCTAGCTTGTGGACATCAGCAACCTTTAGCACTGCAGATGAATGATGTCATCACTCGGGGACAGAGGCAGGTCTTGCCGGGATAGTGTGTTGTCCGACTTGTAACTTGTGTGTGTCAGTGTTTCGTGTCTGTTAGTCACAGTTTATAAATCTACTCTGTTCCTTCCTATCAGTAATTAACTAAGGAAAGGTTATATGTCATAGTGTGGGGATGAATTATGTAGGATGACATAAATAATTCAACCTCTTTTAAACTTTGGTCAGTTAACTTAAGATTAAATCATCAGATCATTTTTGAATGGACCACATATCTGGCCAGCTTTCCAGACAATGTATTCTTTCCTTGTTTAATTTGGTACCAATCCTTATACTGAATCACATTAGGAAAATACCTAACTTATGGTAAGCACATACGTTCTATACGTATACATTTTCATTGCAAAAGTTGACTTTCTTCTATGCAACATGCCTAAACGAGGGCCCATACAGGAAACACAAGGAACACATACGAAAATCTAATTTCTTTGTGGGCCATCAAACAAAAGTCCGTTGTTTTCATATTACTAGGGTTGAGGCCAGAAGATTGGGCGTTGGGTCAGGAGTGTGACCCTTTGAATGCGTGGGCCCTTGTAGAGGCTCAAAAAGATTATTGTTCACTAATGATTGCTGTTTCAGTGATGTTTAGGAATTCCAGTGGGTCACAACAGGGCAACAAATGGATATGAAAACTTCATCATATATGTACAAAAGAGACAGAGGTTCCAAATGCTCCTCAGTATATATTTTTCCAAAGCTTAGGCCATTTGATTTGATGTAGCAATACGCAAAGTAAATCTCATTGTTTAAAAATCACTTGCTGGAATTGTGGCAAGTTGCCTAGGGACATGTGGGACCATTTAAACTAATTGTAATGAATCAGAATATCATCAAGGAATTCTAGAGGTCTATTCTGTATTCAGTAATCAAGGAATTGTAGTCTCTTTCCCCCAGTGAGATCCTGGCACATGAATAGTTTGTTTCAAACGAGCCTTGCATGCATTTAACTTCCAAACAGTTTTGAAGGAAGACCAGTTATGTGAAACAGCAGTTGCGTGGGGGCTTGGGTTCCAGATATCTTATTGCATTTCAATGAAAGACGAAAATTGGTAGTTCCGAGTTGGTATTACCACTACCAAGTTCTGGAAATTCTGACTTGGAAATCTGACTTAAATAGTCGCTCTTTTGCACTTTTCCAAGTAGGAGATTAACTACGAAAGCCTAGTTCGGTTACAATTTCGAGATATCGGACCCATAAGCAGACAACAGACATTTCCGGTTAGTTCGAAAACAAGGTTTATTGACGCAAGGTGCAGAGGCTGGTGTGGTAGGCGCGAAGAAGGCGCAGATGGGGCTGGTGGCTGAGTGAGCGAGTCATGCTGGGATAGTTGTATCTCAAAAAGCAGTGAGCAGACAGGTAGTTCCCGGGCACAGGGAAAACTGGTATTAACATTCGAGACACTGGTTGAGAACAGGATAGTCATAAGACTAGGCCTGACGGTAGCTACCACGAATAGTGGAGAAACGATCTGGCAATGAGTGGATGCAGAACCGCGGTTTAAATACTGAAGAGCTTGATTGGATGATGATAGACAGCCGTGCGAACCGGAGCAGGTGAGGGAGATTCCCTGATGACCCATCTGGAGAGAGAGAGTACTGCGCCATGCCCATCACACGCAGAGACACACAAACAAACCTTGACAGAAAGCTGTCAGGAGGAAAGGAAAAAAATGGAAACACAAGGAAAAGACAAGGGTTGCCACCGAAACTGTTCATATTACTTCAAACAGATTGTACAATTTGCTAAATCATTCTGTTCAGTGTTTCAAATAGTTCAATAAAATTTACCAACAAACAAACAGTGTTAATGTAAATGTTATAAAATATGATTATATATATTTTTAATGAAATAATACATTTCGGAAATCTTCAGTCTTGGTCAAGGTTGGTTACATTTTCACTTGACTACAAATTAATATATATAATAAAAAGCGGTACTCATTTCATAATTTTTAAATACCTTCTTTATAATACTTTACTACTACATTTACAATACCTCAAGGCTACCGCCAATCCCTTATTTTCTCTACCCCTTTATCTCTCTTTCTCTCTGATCCATCCTCTTTAATTTCTCTCTCATTTCTAAATGATGTAGAAAAAAGGGTGATAATTAAACAGCGTTTATGCCTCCTCTCCCTAGTTTCAAATGCTAATTGGTGACATTGCAGTTCAGCTCGGTCCAATTACTGGCCTGCCTTTCTGTGCTCGATTAGCAATTTGTTTCTGTCTTTACCACTTTCGCTCTGACTGCCCTCTGTTGTCTGTCTTTCTGTCTTTCTATCTCTCAGAGCCTCTTAGCTTCTCTATCCATTTACTTCTTTAATTATTTTCTCTTTCTGTTGTTGTTGAATTAATAATACAAAAATAAAACATTTCACTCGTGAACTAAATGTTAATTGAGGCAGGATAGTCTAGTGGTCTGGGTGTTCAACTCTCAGCCAGAAGGTGATGGGGGCCCCGGTGTTGGTCTACCTGTTATCCATGAGTAAGATGCCTAATCCCTATCTGTTCCTTGTAATACTTGGCTTTGTCCGCTAAATGATCTAATTGTAATTGTCATTTGCGTGCCTATAGCTAAGTATTCATTTTAAAGACTTGCACAGAGATGGGAACATACAGTATGTACACATGTACATATTTAACCCAGACATTACGGCAGTCCACCCTTGCTCAAGGACTGTAAAGGGGAGAGAGTGCAACAAAGTGAAAGGGTTTTATTGACAAATGGAGACATAAATCCAGAGCTCGCAACAAGCCTATGAGTCATTTGTTGGATGAACCATGAAGGGGGTAGAACCTATCTGAGACAACCAGCTCCTCCATGGAATAACGCTGAAGAGTCACCTCGTATGTTATCTGTGGCTCATGTTCAAAGAATAGCGTATTGATTGCCCGCTGTGCCCACTCGCGGGTTAACACTTTTGCTTGAGATGACAAGATGACAGTTCCATTTGAGCGTGTGCGTGTTACACAAGTCTCTGCTCTTATCATGTGATGTCGCTGTCATAAAGCATAAAATCCCGATCACAGATGTCAAGCTGTTGCAATGAGCAGAGTGCATACTGTTCACCCAGCTGCGACCACATCTCCCTCCTTGGTTAATCAGTTCGTTTCCCATTACCTGTGGCTGAGCGGTCCTAATCCCAAGCCTATCTGCAGCCTCAGTGGAGTGTTAACAGACCCATAGACACTCAGAGTCATCAAAAAAGTCTCCCCCACTCCTCCCTAATGTCTCTGTAATAGCGACAATTAGCCCACACTGCTCCATTTGCTCGGATGGCCCGGACAGCCCCCGCGGCCCATTAAGGGCATGCTTGGGTGATATGGGATATATGTGGACTCTTTCCAGAGCCTGGCTCCAGCCTGATTGGACTTTACAGCCCACACAATGCATGGTTTTAAGTATCCGGATGGAGGGGAAGGAAAGCCTTTTTATTCTTCATATATGGATTAAAGGTGTAGTAAGCAAGACATTCTCCACAACCTAACCTTTAGTTGACTACAGGAGTTCTAGCGGTAATTTCTATCCAATTTCTATCCCCGTTTACTCAACGCGTTGGACGCAGGGGAATGCTGTTCCCCCACTTATTTTTTTAAAACAATTTTCAGATATTTTTTAATATTCATTTTAAAATGGTGTTATTGCCAATGGTGCCCACATCAAGCAAATCAAAAACCAATAATGTCTTCTTTGTCATAAAAAATGCCCAATTTCCCCCCCAAAAAGTGTAGATGATCGTCATAATCACTCTGGGACAATAGAAAACTAACAACAATAGGCTATTGCTGCAGCTCGTCCTCACTAACCCGAAAGTGTTTTAAATGGCAGCTCGGCAGAAAAATCTAAAGATTTATTTAATTGTTTTCGTTGTGGCGATTCCTTTGACTGTGTTTTAGAGCAGGAAGATGTGGTCAAAATCAAACATCAAAACACTGGTGGGTTTTATCGAGGCAGCGCCGCCTGCTGCTCTTGGGGTGTTTTAGGGATTACAAACTAAACTTAAAACTTATATTCATTATATGTAATCAAAATGAGTGGTAAAGTTACAGCAAACCAATGTAGCCTATGTTATGTTAACGCTCTAAGAGTATTTTAATGGTGAGTGAACAGGCGTTATAGGTTACACAGACTGTCACTAAGAAAAAACAGGCTACAGGGAAACAATGACAAAACTTAACTAGTCCCCGCTAAATGAGTCAATTGCCCACACCTACGCTCCGCAGCCTTGGGAGGAGGCGGGGAGCATGCACGCTTGTGCGCCCGCACCCCGGTTGTGACATAATGTTAGTATAGTAGCTTCTGTAAATGGTGATTATGTATGGCAAGACACGGCAGGCAAAAAAAATCGTCTTTTCATGCACTTTTTGAGATTTTGGGCTATTTTGTTTCCATAACATGTCTTCTTTCAGACTAGTTGAAAGAAAACGTCCAAAATCCTTGCGATCCTTGTCTGCACCATGTCATCACAGGTATCGTTGTAAAGCTCTCTCTCTCGTGCCCAATGTTTTCAGATCCAAATACGGTCATTTCCTTTCTATCAGCCACCAATCGTGAAAGTATAAAGGGTGATTTAACCCTAAACACGAAATCTCATTGGCTGGTGTCGATTTCTGACAACATGATTGTTTCAGACGAATCACGTGACGTGCTCTGGTGCTTCCTGGTTTAGTTCACCGCGGGACCTTTATAATATAAAAATGCCAAAAGCAGTGGGTCTAAAACTGTCTCAGAAAACACGACAACATTGTCACTTGCAAGACAAATAAGACATCTATGCATAAGCAGTTATTCGGAAAACATGATTGTTTAGATAACGGGGTGACCAGCGCGCCACACAGCAGTGGATGATAGTTCATGTAGCGCTTTTGAAAGAATTGGTCAGTGGGTTAATTTGTCCTAATTGCGCAGAGACAGGGTTTAAAATTAACATTGATCCTTCAAAAGTGTTAATACATCTACGCGTCTTCGAGATGTTACCAGGAATTATGTCGCGTTTGATGTTAATGTGCGACGAATAGCGCTATTAGCACACGATTTAGGATTGGGATATGCAGCTCTCCAAAAAATCTGTAAAGTGTTAGGGATTCCAGCGCTTCATCTTAAAACTTATCAGAGACACGGAAAAAAAGTGACAGGTATGGACAAAGGGTTGAGATAGAGAAAAGAAAAAACGCATCTCTCTCTGGCTGTAACATTTGTGGCATTATGGATAACATCAGAAAGTAATGAAGGGTGGCATTGTTTTGTTACTTTTTAAAGTTTTGTTAGATTATTTTTAAATAATGACCCACAGAATAATAAAGTGCCATTTCAATCAATATTTTGTGTACTTGTACAGTACAGACTGTTGCTTTCGTGGCAGAGTGGACAATATAATAATGTAGCCTAGCAAACAGACAAAATCTAGTATAACGAGTATAACTTTCTCTAATGGGATTGGTTCTGGACATAACATGGAAAACAGGCTAATTGTTCAAATAGTTGATTTTACACACACCCATCAAAGCAACAGGGACAATAAAGTATAGTCAGTTCTATGTATGTTCTAAAAGTATTCTGGAGTCATATAGCCTTCCACTAAGGACTGTAACAATATCATTAATTGTGGTAAATGTATTACTGCCAGCATCTTTGACTCCCTCCTTTGTGACCTACTCCCTGTCCTTTCCAAAACACATTCTTCTTGTATTGTATGTTATGTTTCAGGACTTGACTGTAAACAGGAATGGGTTATAGGCAGTGTTATGCGGGATAGACATGAAACAAACTAGGGTGGCAGTTCCACTGGTGGTAGTATATGTGTGTGACTATGTTACTGTGGTTCTGTTCAGTTGAAGACAGTACATGTTGTGTTATTCAGTTTTTATGTGTTTTATTAATTATAATTATAATTATAATTATGGCATTTTAGCAGACGCTTTTATCCAAAGCGACTTACAATTACATGGTGTTATTACATAGAGCAGATAGGGGTTAGGCATCTTGCTCAAGGATGCTTACAGGTATTAGATGTTGCTGCTTACAGGTTTTAGATGTTCTATACTGTTGTTGGTAAGGAATTGATTAGATATTGTGTCTTTAAATAGTGGTTTCCAATAAAAATCTATGTAATTTTACAAAACATATCTTTCAAGGCCGTTTGCTCGAAATTGCTATTTTCTCGTACTCCGAGCCAGAAATCTCCACTTCAGTAGCACTTACATACACCAAACTTTCCACATTTATTCCTATATGTATTGTGAAGGCTTTTACAGAGGGATTTGTTCTTATATCATTCATAGCTGTTGACAGTATTTTTTTATTTATGGAATGATAAAAGGAGATATCCAAAACTCCCTTTGTAAAAAACTTTACTATTTCTTCAAAATGAAACAAGAATATTGAACCTGGCTTTATCCAATGTTCGGATTTCTGTTCTGGAAATATATGCAAATTAGCGTTGTGCATACTTAATAAGATAATGCCTCATTTGCATATTTAAACATACAATTTCAGGAAACTTGAATGTTTGTTTTAATGTAAGTAATCAACTGGTTTCATGGTGATATCTATTAGTTAAAAAAAAACATTTTTTTACCCTATTCACCTGTAGTGTCTCACCTAATGACGATTATTATTATGATGTCATTATAATAGCGTTCCCCCGCTAAAAAAATCCCCACTTTATAAAACTACATTAAAATAATTACAAACGGAAATTTCTAAAACCATCTCACCCATTGACCCACAGTTTGAGATCCGCAGGTATGGAGTAATAGAATTATATATAAGATATATTTGGTAACCCCCAAGGCATTGTAGACATTGAAAGAGTGTTTAATCACATTGCACCCCTTCGTCCGAATTATTTCATGTAATTTAATATATTTAAATTACATAAAATATATATAAATAATATAATTAAATTTAATATAAATTGTGATCCATAACATATTTAACATAGCACCAGTTAGAAAAGCTATTAGGGAATACGAAGGTCTAATAAACATAGGAAATGCAGAATGTAAAGGCTAAGCATATTTGACATTTCCAACGTGTCACACTATCATTTTGAGGCTATTTTACAACCGTCCCAAATGCTGCAAAGGACAGCTTGTCCTCGAACTCTACTAGTGAAGGGGATTTCCTTCTTGTGGTCGTGTGTTTGGTCAGCGCTTGGCTGGGAGCGGGCTACGGGCATTGTGGAGGGCTGTGGTTTGACTGTGGTGACTGCAATCTCTTCAACAAGGCTGGAGCTGGAAATGTCACGCTCATTACAGTGCTAATAACCTTTAGCATGCTGTCATCCCTACTTTCAGCCTTTCACTGTGGACTCAAGACTTCAGACACACACACACAGTGCTGATGAAGAGGCGGATTGTTTTAGATCTGATGTTCTCAGCCTTTTCTAATGCACTTCCTGTGGCTAGGTCCTTGGCTCCGTTTGTTTCAAACGCTGTGTGTTTGGGCAGATACAGGGCTTTTGTATGTGCCTCTGTCTGTCGTTCTGTCGTTCTGTCTGTCTGTCTGTCCGTTTGTGGCCATGCATGTTTGTGTGTGTGTTACATTATGTATTTGTGGTTGAGTGCTCGAGTTTGCGTATCTTGCTTCTGCATACAGGCATATGTCTGTACTTTAATGTGTGCATGAAGTGCATAGGTGTGTGTGTGTATGTGTGTATGTGTTGGTGACCTGGATCTTTTGAGCCCTCCTCTACTCCAAATTCCTCAACTGCTTGGCTGTTTACCACCGTTTTTTCATTCTCCCAGAATTCCCCTCTACTCTTATCTCTGGAAAGTGGCACTGCAGTGCTACAGCAAAATTGTTCGAAAAGTGTAGGAATTTTAAAAGTATAGAAACAGTTAATCAATTCCCAAAGTGTAAAACTAAAGCAATGGCTTGACATTGTTTTATCAATGTTGAAATAACTGTATACTTTTGGTAAAAGCATTTTTGCACGTACAGCACTTACAGTGAGCAATAAACCAGCATTTACTGCCCTGGGGAACTGCTATCATAACCAGCTATAAAGCCTTTCCTCAGTACTCAGTATATTGTACACGCCAACATATTTTACTACTACGAGCGCTGGTTTTCAAAGAGCGGGATGAATTTTGGGTGGGGGGGATACACCTTAGTTTGTATCAGCCTTACGAAAACTGTTTTGGTTTGAAACTGAGAGAAAACCCCTCCAACACCTGAGGGCTGAATGGCTCGCATTCCTCTCTACTCCTCCCTCTACAGAGCTCATAGGCTCACATATCCAGGGGGCAGGATAGACGTAGCGGTTAGGGTAGTCAATTCTCAGACTAAAGGTGCTGAGTTCGATCCCTGACATGCCCGGCCTACCTGTAAGCATCCTTGAGCAAGATGTCCAACCCCTACCTGCTTCTTCATACTTTGTGTTCACTGTAAGTCACTTTGGATAAAAGCGTCTGCTAAATGACCTCATTGTAATTGTAAATCCTCTCTACCTCTCCCCTTATTGCACTCATAGGCTCACATCTTTTCTAACCCATCCCCTTACAATAAAGTGGACTTTTGTGCAGTTATGGTTTGGTTCCACTATGAGCTGGAGAGAAAATGTGGGATTCTGGGGATGTCAATTGAGGAGTGTACCTTTTAAATCTAGTTTTATAAAATATCCATACATTTTAGTCTGTGTTACTGTAGTTTATGAATGTGTATATAAATATTGATACTATATAATTTTTACAAAACTAACAACATAGCAACTACCGATGATCTTCATTTATGTTGTATAATATTTATTGATTGACTAACTGATCGTTGACTAACTGATTTTTTCATTGCTTTCCTTTCTAGTTGTTTCCTATCTCTGTTACTGGTGGCAGCAGTGGTGTGGAAGGTCAAACAGACATGCTGGGCTTCACGACACAGAGAGGTAGGAGTCCATTTTGTTCTGTGCTCTAGTTTCAGTGCCGTCTGTGTGTTGCTCCCTTGTGTATTGTACCCCAAACCCCACTACCCCACTACCACCTGACCTGCTGTTGTGGAGGGTGGGTCGGTGTCACTCACTCTGGGAAGGGGAACGAGACACTCAGTGTAATGAGCATCGCCGTGACGATAAACACGGCCATTCCCCTTAATTAGCTTAATTACCTCATGAAACAATTAACACAGACGAAGTGATGCTAAGCGATGTGGAGTGGAGTGATATATCACTTAAAGCTTCGACAGATGTCGTGTCATTTACATTTTTTTCCCTCTCGCCCCTGCCCCGACCCCAATACACATACACAAACCCATTCCAAGCCTCTGTATTTCTTTATTACACAGGTGCATACAACTGCACTGCAGAAAATGCACACATCACTCTTCTTTCTGGAAGACCGATGTGTTTTAAGTCAGTAGGGAGTAATCAGTGGGGTCTCCAGCTAGTGTTTTTGCTATAATCTACACTCATTCCACAGGGAACTATTGTGGTTCAATATACGTGTTGGTTTTGGGTCCCACTTCTGCTCCTGCAGTTGTTCAGCTGTTGGCTATATGTTATGTTCCTTTTCCAGCGAGTGTTTAAAATGGAGCGCGCCGTCGCTTAGTAGAACTGGTCATTTGCCTAAGTGGTTCAAAATGCTGTTATGCTTTAATAAAGCTTCTGTGCTAATTGTGCCACTGTTTTTGTCATGACGCGAGTAGCGAAGGCTTGTCGTGGCCTGGTCGTGCAATGGATGATGTGGGTCGGTTGGAATCTTCTGGTCGTAGGACTATTTCCTTATGTCTTTTTTAAATACATTTTCATCTACTTAATTTCTTAAATTATTGTCATCTACTTATAAAATATCCATACATTATTTATGTGGTGTTCATGGCTTGTGTTCTTTGTTTGTATCCTTTATGTTAAGCTTTTAAAATACAAGCTTGCATGTAATGTATGACTGAAAAAGTGAAAATCAATGCTGTTATGTCATGCAGCAGCACACTGGATTGTATCGAGCTCAAATCTGCAATAAAGTGATGTTGATATAGTGTGTCACAGCAATGGACTATGTAAAGGTCATACTCTCCAATCTCCAACTGACTTGTGTGTGCGGGCTTCCACTCTCTGGTGGAGGCTGTTTGTTATGGCTGTGGTTTATGGGTGTTTGTGTGTGGTTGGTTGATAGTGTGTGTGTGTGTGGGGGGGGGGGGGGGGGGGGGGGTGTGGTTGTGCAAAACATGTTTATTTCTTGTTATTTTTTATTTTCTTTGATTGAAACATGTATTTTTATTTGTTTTTTTGTGTGTGTGTGTGTGT
>JAOEHI010052608.1:0-16438 GCA_025447815.1 Percopsis transmontana | reverse complement strand
TAATCAAGTAAAATTTAAATTACCGATTTTAAAAACTACTTGAAAAATACAAAATACACAAAAAAACTACTCAATACCGTAACGTGAGTAAATGTATTTCGTTACTTTCCACCCCTGGTGGCCTATGCTATAACTTCACTACAAAGCCATAACCCTCTCCAAAATTCAAGCATTTTTAATATAATTCCATCTGGTTTCACTGTGACTAATACTAAAATGTTATTAGCCTACATGTGGTTTTGGGGTTAGTCATACAAGTAGCAAAAAGCTTTTTCCAACAGTCCACGTTTATTGCAGTGAGATAAACTGACAACTGTGATAGAGTAGGATGAGTTATAGCGTGTGACTAAGACAGTACAGGGCATTAAGGCAATGGCAAACATACATGACTGCTACTTCAGCTACTACTATTCTAATTCTGCTGCTACTGCAATTACAATTAGGTAATTTAGCGGACGCCTTTATCCAAAACGATAGAGTGCAATTGCAAGCAGCAGATAGGGGTCAGGCATCTTGATCAAGGAGGCCAGCTCCGAGGCTCAGACCCAGCAGGGAGTCAGACACTCAGACCACCAGACTATCCTGCTCCCCTAAGACTACATTACAAGTAGCCACGAGAGGCTTGGATACGGTGCGCCACAGCAGTGTGAAACCGCTACACCGGGGGGGGGGGGTGTTGCTGGTTGCTATCCCTGCTTCACTATTAATCCGGCACTTGCGGGGAAGGGGCAGGCTGAGTTCCCGCAGCCGCGGCGACGGGCTGGCGGACAGCGCCGCCCTGCTGACGGCGAAGGGTCTGTGGCCTTCGAACAGGACCTTCCTCCGCTTGGGGCAGGAGAGCTCCCGGACCCTCTCGCTGGTCACGGTGTTCCGCGCTGCCCGGGGGACGGGATGCCAGCTCAACGGACGCTCCCCCGTGTAGCTGGGGTGGTCCTGCTTTGGGGCTGGACGGGGTGGGTGGGCGCAGGGAGACCAAAAGAGAGGTTATGAATAGCGAGGTGTGTGTGTGTGTGTGTGTGTGTGATGAGAGATAACGAAGGGAGACGGGGGTTATATTTACATTTACAAAGGAGTTTTATCGCTAATGATCCATAACGTGCCCCTAGATCGCCCAATTCCCACCCCATGCCTCTCGCTGTTCACGTTGGAAACCCATCTGTGCACGAAAGTGTAGGTGAGGGGTACAGAATTGTGTGAGCCCAGGGGGGGGGGTAGAGAGGAGTGTGAGCCACTCAACACAGGTGTGGAGGGGGCATGATGGTTGCAACCACAAGGGTAACTCCAGACACCAATTAAGGAGCTGGGTATTTTAACATGTGACTTGTAAATATGTAGCCTAAAGGATAATCTGGGGTTTCCAGAAATGAGCTGCTACCGGGATCGTAAACAATCAAAACACTGGAAGACCCTCAGTCTGTATTATGAATATCAGCCCATTTTCCTTTATTTGTACCCCTCCACCATCTACAGGTATATCCATAATCCACGTCTTAGGCAGGTCCAGAAACTCTGCTCGTAGATTTGGCTGCCAGCGTCTACCTGTCTAGCTTCAAGGTTAGACAAGATGGGGGACAAAACAAAGCAAATATGCCAGGTATTCAAAACACATTGTCTTACAAGCGAGGAGCTCTATCCTGGCAGAAGATGCATCTGATGTCTGGCGCGAAGGCGGTGGGATGTTAGACGGACAGGTGTAGCCTTCTGCCAATTGTCTTCTCCTGGGTTGGGCGAGCTGAGAAATCCGTGCGGAAGCAAGCTGTGCCAACCTCTGGTGCTGAAAAATGAATCCAGCGCCATAGTGGGAAATCTGTAGTTCCTCTAATGGCCACTTGAGGCTGGCTCCAAAAGCGAGTCAATCCCCATAGACCCCCATGTTAAAATGTCCAACTTTACAGTAGAAAAAAACATGTTCACAGCCTGGTACAAAAAACAGTTTTGATCTCAATAAGTAGTTTGACAACTGTACGTGGGGTGAATTTTTATATACCTCTTGAGTTGATATTATATTAAGCCATCAATTTATCCATACATTATATATAGCCTGGAGTTAAGCAGAAGTCAGACACTGAGAGCCAGCACACTTCAAACCCGTTCAGAAAATCTATGGGTGACGTCACGGAGGGTTTGTCCACTTATTTATAGTCTATATGCGCAAGCCGTTTTCTTTCTCTGCCACTCTGCTCAACTTCAACAGTTTGAGTGAATGAGCAGTTTAAAGACAAACTGGAACATAGGCTACTAGAAATCTCTTTACTTTTAGTAGACAATCATAATGATGTACTTTTGACTATTTTCCCTTCTTCAAACGAAGGCAAAACATTAATTTGGAGAGGTACGTGAAAATAGTGCCTCTAAGGGTTCCCATGACTTCGAACTAGCGTAAAACCTTGCTTTGATCGGCAGCCGAAAGCTTGCACTGTTAGCTGGGAGATTAGTTTGTACAGTAAATTGTAAGAAGTGAATGTTGTTAGGAGACATGATGTTCTTATCTAATAAACTATCACACCATTCAGTCTGAACAGATTGATCATGATAGTAGCTGGTAAGTTTGTAATCCGCCTGGCAATCTGTTGAAGCTAGCTAGCTTGGTTAGCTATGCGGGGTTTCCATAATTAGTATTTCACTTGGAAAGGTTTCCTCTACTAAAAAAACCCCACGAAGGCACAACAGGTGATGATTATGCTGTGTTACTCACGGGGGCCAACAGGGGGCGCTCTGGCTGCCAGCCGGCCGCAGGCAGCCGTGGCTGAGCCAGAGCACACAGGCGTTCAGATGCATGAGCCCGCAGAGCCCCCTCACTTACTGTCCATACGGGAGACTCTCTGGTTACAAATGACGAGGAGGAATAAAAAATAGGTACAAGAAAGAGGAACATCATTACTGAGGGTGGAAAAGATATTATCTTCAAAAGAAGATTGATAAACCGCCCCCGGAAATGAACACATGGGTGGACGGGCAGAATTCCAAGGAAGGAACATTTAACTAAAAATAAACCAACCAAACGCTATGTTTCAGCTATACTGGCACACCCCTGAAGGAAACCCTGGATTAATAACACTGTTGATTGGCTAGAAAACAACCAATAACTTTGTTTCAGTAAACTGTATGAGGGTCAAGTGTGTTCTGCCAAAGCCCCCACAGCCCTGACACAGTCACATTAACTCAACCCCCCCCCCAAGAGGGTGAAAGGGAAGCTGTTCTCTTCACCTTATTTGTTCCAGAACCGCAACTGGCCCTCTGCTTCTGCACAGCTGTGACCAGCGAGGTGTTAACGCTACAAAGAAAGTAGCATTATGCAATGGCATCACAACAACCAAAAGAGGAAACAGGTAAAGAATATTAAACTACTGTAATAGACAAACCACATTTGGTCATGGAGGAAGTTCTCTTTGGGGGCAGCTTATCGAGCCAGTACACAGAACGGCTGGGAAAAGGGAAAAAGAGACCCTGATTGGTTAGAAATCTCCAGGGCACCTGGCGACTAATACAGAGGCAGGGGCTGTCAACCAGAGCAGATATTCTCACAGAACATTTCACTCACTGACAGCCGACGGTTGTCTATGGCATTTATAACAAATTACACTAAACATATAACTCGAAAAGTATACCTACAGCACCTTTAAGTATATGTCCCAAACACACAGAATAAATATTTCCAGAATTTGAAAAAAGCCATCCCATTGTTTGGTTTTCCTTGTACTTCTGTACAAATGGGATATTTCTTGTCTTCATTATATAATTAGTCCATACTGATAATTTACGTGTGTCTGCATACGTGTATGTGTGTGTTTGTTTTGTTTATATACGTGATAAATGTTTAAGTTTGTCATTAATCATGGCAAAATGTCAATTTGAAGAAAAAAAACGTGTGAGAGAGAGAGGCTAACATGATACATACCGATCCGGATATCTGATCAGGTTGGGTTTGGGCTGAGCCAGCTGTTCTATCCGAGTTGCCATGGATACAGAACCTGAACAGGACCAGGCCAGTTTAGAATAAACAGGAATAGAACTGAATCTTTGCTGCAATGTGACCAGAGCTGGTAGCATGTGGTCTCAATACAGGACAGTAGAGACTTAGTACAACAGTACTGCATAAACATAGGAGTTGGCCTACCTGTAAGTATCCTTGAGCAAGATGCCCAACTGCTGTTTGCGCCTTTAAATACTCATTGTAAGTGCTTTGGACAAAACCGTCTGCTAAATGACCTTATTGTAACACACGCTGAACATATACAGTACAGTACTATTTAGAGATCAAATAACACACAATTGGAAGGCAAATGTGATAAATGAAACTACTTGTGTATTAATCAAATACTGCTAACAACACATGATAAAAACAGATTAAGGTAGTTATTTTGTATTTAGGTCTGTGTAATGTATTCTATATGCTAACCATGAGATACATTGTAACATTAGCACTGATACAATGGTAAGATTCCCTGTGAGCGACAAAATACTGTATGTGTATGAACATACTATAGATCACTAGATTCACTGTCAATTCACATTGTTATTGTGGCCTCCGTTCAGTGTTTGGGGGGGGGGGGGTTAAAGTTTAAAAACCTATTGTGGTGTGTCATATCTGAAATGACACACCAGTATTCAGAAAATGCGTTATCTGCCAAACAGAATATCTTAAAATAATACAGATTATACCGTATCTCGTGGTTATATTTCAAACTGGTTACAATGACAGCAACAGTAAACATAAAACAACCAAACAGGTGGCCACAGTTTGCACAACGCACCACGTTTGACTCCATAAACATAGCCCATATAGCGTGTGCATTACACCCAGCTCAAGATAGCAACAGTGGGGCTAGACCAAACACATTTCATCCTGTACCTTACCTTTTGACGAAAATGACACGTCTGCTTCCGACACTGAAGTGTTAGCTAAGGCATCGGTGGTTGCTATGGTGTCAGGTGGCGTTAGCCGCTTGCAGAGTCAAATAAAGATAATTGTCACATCTCAGTGTTTACTACATCCTAAGTGAATTAAATTCATATAAATAGCTCTTGCCATCTTATACCATCATAACGCCCCCCAAACTGAATGAAACTTGAAATGGAATCACCTGTTATACACCAATTTTAGACTATATGTGAAAAATTACATTTGTCTGATATCATGTGCAGTGTTTTTTAAACTGTAGTAGTAGTTTTAATAGTAGCAATGCTAATCTTATCACAAATTAAGCTGTTGTGAAACACAGCATACTATGTTTTAAATAGTGCAATGTTGAGGAAATAAACCTCAAGTTAAGTCAATTATTTCACACATGTAATAACATGTAATGTAACAACATCAAATACCAAGTAAGAAGGTTACAAAAAATGTACAACGATTGAAAAAACAAACACTTTATTTTCAAACAGACATTTAAAATCTTAGAAAACAGCACAGTAAAGAATCTACCAACACTGCTTTAATAGTTATAGTCATAAAATAGTAATAAAACCACAAGCTCTTAATATAATACTGTAGTTATTCTCTAAAAACTAGTATTGCAAGAGTTTGTTACCGTGCTAAGCTAACAACTCATGTCCCTCTGACTACTACCAAATGATGGTTATGGCCCTATCGCCCACAACAGATAATAAATCAGAAGAAACATCCTTTATAGGGCGCGCAGCTACAGCATGTTACCACATTCATTTCAACTCTCTGACATAGAAAGTAATAGCCAAGTTTAAATGTAGTGTTCGGCGGGGGATAGGGAACTAACACTCGAGTCACTTGGCACCAATTCCTAAAACACAAAGCTTCTTAAACAAATATACTCGATCGGTACATATCAATCTAAAACTCCCATCTCTGGGCTACGGAGGTAACGGCGGGAAAATGGGATTCAGTGAAGATACAGGTTCACAGGTCGGAGTTCATGAGGCGTACAGCTGAGGGGGAGGGGGTCAGTCGGGCTGCTGTAAGGGGGGGGACTGTCAAAATGGCACAGAACGCTCCGATTCCCGGTGCACAACAGAGGTAAAAGAGGACAGTAGCACCGGGGCAGAGTGCAGCGTGTATGTGTGGGGTCAGAGTGTCTGCACTGTAACAGGGTACAGAAGGGACATATGCTCGGCTCCCCTGATGGGCAGCTTGTGGGTGGTGTAGTAGTGGATGACCTCTGGGATGGTGGAGAACGGGGGGCTGTTCTCTCCCAGGACGTAGCGCCCGTCCGCCGTCGGGCTGAACTTCATGTGCATGAAGCCCTTACAGCTCCTGAGAGAGAGAGACAGAGACGTATCTATTTATTTATTTATTTATTGGATCTTCAGTTCTATTTTAAAAACTGTATACAATACACAGACTAGAATAGATCACACTAGATCACACTATACAATAATAAAGATATTCCATATGAAAAGAAAATGTCACCATGACTGCTCAAATGGAACAACATATAATCCTAATCCCATATATTCTTAGACCTGTCCAGGTCATCCATTTTGGAGTAATAACAACATGTTCTAGTTGAATGTGTGAGCACTAAACTATTAAACAATCACAGTTTTCACCACCATCCATCTTCCTTTTTCTGCTGAGACACAAACGGTATATAAACCAAATATAAAAACTTCATTGCAAAAGTTAACTCCACGTGATGCCATTAAACCACTAATTACAGAAAAGAGAGACCAACCTAGAACAATGTAGATAAGAACTCCCTGCTATAATACCATGTAGCACATGCCAACATAAATTATTCATCGCTGTCTCTCTCTCTCACACACACACACACACACTCTTCAACAGGGGGTTCGCCATTTCATTTTCTCTTAGCTAGGGCATGATATCCCACCGAGGAAAAGGCTCTGTCTCATTAGGGAATACAAGTCCATTAGATCAGGGGTTCCCAAACTTGTCATCCCCCGGCCCCCAAAATAAGGGTGCCAGTGATCCACGACCCCCATTATCCCCGGAGGCGGTTGAAGCAGAAAAACGTTGCACACAGCCGCACGCACACGCACTAATAGACCTATCCAAACAACAAACAAGAGAAAGCAACAGCCATAAAATTATTTGATAGTCATTTAATATAGGCTAGTAGCAGAATACATCAAAGTAATCGTCATGTGTAAACCAGCGGTTGTCTTAAGACTCTCGTCGTTCGTCATTTGGACGGACAGGGTTGTAAAGATTCCGTCAAAATCTATTATTATTATTACCCATCGTCTTAATGTCATTTCCAAAGATACGCAGACCGACCATGCCTCTAACACCGACAAGCAGCGCTCTCAACAAACAGACCAAGCAGCGCTAGCAACCAACACATTTCAGTCTAAAGTCAAAGGCCAAAATACAATATATTGATATGAGCGCAACACGTGCGTAATACCATCATTAGATAATATTTTGCAGCCTAAGTTGACTGTGTGTGCTTTCACAAATTGAATCACATTATTCAATAGTACCGTACTAATTATGAAGTCACACTCACTGAAGGACTACCGCTCCTTGAAAACAAATGATAGCTAGTTTTACCTCAGTAACTGGCCCTCACACTTATGAGGGGTGGAAGTTATAATAATTATTTGATTCAAATGGGGTCATGTGAATTAAAAATGAAGTGGATAAAAGTGCATTTGTTATAAATATATGAATTATATTGTAATGTTCACTTTATTTGATAAAATCAAAGGCAGCTTTATTAAATTTCTGTTGGTTTGATTAATTATTAACTAAACATTTTCATTCAATGCCATTTTTTTAGGGCAGCATTTATCATTTGCTGAACCGTCAAAGTAAAAAAAATTCCTTGATAAATATACAGGTGATTAAAAAGGCGTGTGAATTAAAATGGAAGGTGGTGAATCATGAACTAGAAGGTGTTTTGAAATCTGTTTATAACGTCAACTCGTTTATTAAATCGCTTGTACATTTTATAACTTTTAATTAAAAGGGGGTTGTCTACATAGGGAGCGGGTCCTCTTCCACAGTTAAGGGAGAGAGCGAGAACCAGCAAAAGGGGAAAGATTAAGCAGTTCGAGAGGATTTTCACAGTCCACAAATAACTCAACCTACTGTAAATCAGGTAATAACCCCTCAGAAGGCAGCGTGACAGCCTAGTGGTAGAAATCCCCTTATGAAATGGGACTGTAAAGACCAGACACATTTCTGAGATAAGTTGGACAGGTTAGACCTCTCGGACCGCTAAGCTTACCATTGCCAAAATGTCTACCTGAGGGAGAGGGAGTAGTCGTTGCGGCAGGTCTGGCTGTTCCTCACCAGGTACGAGTTCTCCTTACACAGTGTCAGCAGCGCCTCGGCCTCTGAGCGGCCCAGGGCTCCGTGATACCACCTGCACACAAACACGGGGAGAACGGGCCCCTTTATTTCACGGCAGCAGAGACTTCTGTCAAGGAACGAGCGCCTACGCAGGTTGCAGTGACTGAGAAGCCATGAGACCACCGGGGCCGAATGGAAACAGCGCTCACGATTAAGACAGCCGCTAAAGTTTACGTGAGATGAGTGCAGATCCCCCAACAACCGCAATTTTGTTACGCAATTGCAATGTTTAATCATTTCAATTCCCACTGCACCCAGTGTAATATTCTAGCTTTATAGCGATGATGGAATCAAGAATAAGACCCTTCATTCGTACCGGAGGGGAAATTAGGTTATTGAAGAAGAATGTGAAAGATGCGGGGAGCGGGAGGCACAATAGAAATCGCACCAGGCAACGGGGGGAGCCTGCGCTAGCGTGAAACCTGCGCTAGCGTGAAACCTGCGCTAGCGTTTAACATTCCACACTTACACCTGTGTCTCCAGCGGGAGGGATGGGTCCACTCTCTCCCCGAGGAGGGGAGGGGTGTCGCCGACCATGCGGAGAGTCGCCGCCTGCGTCCGGGGAGCCCTGGTCTGTTCTGTCTGGGCCCGCGAGCGCTCCCTCTCCGCCCCTTCGAACTGAACTATGGGAGAGGGAGAAACGGCAAAGAGGAGGGAAAATAATTACTAATTATGGGATCGGAAAGAAATGAATCACACGTGCCCCCAGGAATATTTTATTATATTAGTCAGGCTTTCATTGTAATATTATTTCATTAATATTATTAGCTGTTAAGGCTTCATCCCCAGAAGCCTCGCTTTTACCGTGAAATATATATACGGCCCAAGGACTGCTTTATGGCACAAAACATGAGCTTACATTTGCTTTCACTGATCAGCTATGCTAAAAATCACCATTTTATCTGTTAAGATACTATTGGGTTTACATTTTCTAACAAATTCAACAAAAAGGTGTCGCATTGCAATTTATATCTCCATATATAGAGTATACATAATATACACATACATAATACACACATAATACCCAAGTAGAATCTGTGTTTTGCCTCCTATCTCCATGCAATCGCTCTTGGCAGTAGCCAGACTGCCACCGTCTCTGCATATGTGTGTGTGTGTGTGTGTGTGTGTGTGTGTGTGTGTGTGTGGGGGGGGTCTTGGCACAGTGGCAGTTGTTGACGCGACAGTTGGCCAGGTCATTATAGTCAAAGGAGTATCGGTTATCTAATAAAGCACCAATAACTCTTTCAGACCACCACAGGCCTTAAGCAGAGCACTTGCTATGGCTCTCTGTGGCTCCTAGCAGAGACGCTCACCCCCCCCCTCACTCCCTCTCGCCATGGCCTTGAGTCAATTACTATTTGAGCTCTGTGATTGGCTGCTGTGTATTACACAAGCGGAGCTAAGCCCCGCCCCGTTTGACAACACATTCTCCTGTGTTGTCTCCGTTCACAGAGCTCAAATCAAATTAAATATTAAACAGCAGCAGGAGATTGAATAAGGACACAGGGTGGCACGGGTCTGAATGAGCAGGACCTCATGGCTCGCTGTCGCCTTCACGTGGTTATACGAAGATCTGAACGTTTCAGAAACCTCCATAAACAGCAATGCTCAACTTCATTACCTCGATGTGAGATCACACCGTTTCGGTGGGAGATAACCCCTCGTTCCGGATACACAATGAGCCAGAGTAACAGCCTGTTTAGTCCTTTCCTTCACACGCATACTGAAACCTCCTGTTTCAGTATGCGTGTGTGTCTACAGGGCTGATCAAAGACCCAATTGGTAGTATGGATTCTTTACTCAACTTGGCATGCACTATCAAATGGCGGTGGTGTTTAAACTAAGACACGTTTCCATTATGTGTTAAACACGGAAATGTATCTTGAACACGGAAAACATATTTTTGACGCAACAGAGCTCAGAGGTTGAACAAGTTGAGAGAAAGCCGGTACTTTCAGGTTCACACACGTGTCAAAAGCAAGTGTTATTTCATGCCAAACGAGTCAATTTATCCCAGGATAAAGAACCCACAGAGTCGGGGGTTTGTCCGAAGTTCAGTAAATTAGGCGCCGGTTTGGCCCACTTACCTGCCAGCGCTTTAGAGATGTCGTCCTTCTTCCACTCCCACGGCTGATCGTACTCGTCGGCCGGCCTCTCGTCGTCCTGCGGCAGCTTGCTCTCCCGGGTGTCTTCGTGAGGACACCCTCCTCCATCGCCCCCCGGTGGTCGCTGCTGGTACGCTGGAGCAGCCTGCTGACCGGGGCGACTCCTCTCCTCGTAAGGGTTGTCGTACAGCTGGCCCCCGTCGCCGTGCCCCGGCCTGTTGTTCATTGCACTGTGTTGTACTGAAAACTCTGCGTGGAAAACACACAAACTCTAAAAGGTTCAGTATGTAGGATTACCCCTCCAACGGAACACCCCTCCCTCCCTCCCTCCCTCCCTCCCTCCCTCCGCTCCACGCGTGGATTAGAACCTACGGTGGCACGGACTCAAGCTGCCAATTAAAAAAAAAAAAAAAATGCGAATGGCGCCCTCTAGAGCCAGTGTTTGGTTTGTCCGTTCTGGGCTACCGTAGCAACACGGGGGCGCAACATGGAGGGCCCCGTGGAAGAGGACCCGCTCCCTATGCAGATACGAAGGGCTCGTTCTGAGCTCACGCAAAACACCACCACTCGTCGGTACAGGCGATTATACACTCGTGAAAATATTATTATGAATACTATATTCCATTTCTGCTAATAGATCACCCTAAATCCTACATAATGTACCGGTAAAAAAAATAAAATAATTTAAATAATATTACAGCCTAATAATAATAATAACAATAAACTAGAGAAACTTCTAAAAAGTGACACAAACGCTTAGTAACCTGAGATAATTCTTTGGGCCTCAAATGGCTCCATGTAGCTGCGGCAGTCTGGCGTTGCCGATTCGGGCTCCCACTCCGGTGCGTTCCTGGGGCCAGGGCGGGCGTCGAACGGGTCAGAGTAGTCTGTATCTGGAACGAGCACTGCAGGGGCAGAGGGAACCACCTGCAGGGGGAGAAATGGAGGAAACAAAGAGCAGGACTCTAATACAGGTGTGGACCAAGGTCATATTAAATGTTGTGTTATGTTTCCGTGAGAGAGAGAGAGAGAGAGAGAGAGAGAGAGAGAGAGAGAGAGAGAGAGAGAGAGAGAGAGAGAGAGAGAGAGAGAGACAGAGAGAGAGAGAGAGAGACAGAGAGAGAGAGAGAGAGAGAGAGAAAGAGAAGGAGAGAGAGAAAAGGGAGAAAGAGAGGGAGAAATAGAGAGAGGGAATCTAAGGCATAGCAAAGGAAAAAGACAAACACCACACAAAGAAGTCCATACGTACAGGCTCCTCTTGAACAGTTACAGGACTCTGTAAGGGGATTTTACAGCGGCCAAACTCCTGAGAGTCCACTTTGATAAGTCTATGCTTGGGTGACACCACTTTCACCTGAAAAATCATTTGGTAATGAATGGTTTGTTGGCTGTCCAAAAAATGTGCGTGTGACTAACATACATTGTTCCAAAACAAACTAATGCTAGACACACAAAAAAAAAAAACAACTTCAACACATAAAGCCTCTCATATTAACACTTAACGTAGGGCAGGGAGTCCTACCTCCACACCACTGGGTAGCACTGAACCAAAGGCAGGGAAAGAAGGCAGGCTCACTGTGGCGCTACAGGAACTGTAGCTACCATGCTGGTGCTGTTTTGCAGAAGTCTGGTATGGATCCTCAAAATCTAATTCCTTCTGAGCTCTATAAGCCCTCAAAATCTCACTTTCAGTGTAATCTGGCCTCGGGGGCTGGGGAGGGTCTCGCCGGCTGCCGAAGTTGAGGTAGTCCTTCAGCCACTTTGCCATGGATCTAGAGATAAATGGGGAAATTGGTTGTATTAAGCATAACATCAGAACATAGAATTTCGGTGTCTTACCATAGTGAGGAATACCGTGTCGATGTGTTCCACGGTAGTAAAAAATATATAAAGAGGTTGTGACCGCATGTGCATCTGGCAATGCCAAAAGTTATAATGGGAAAAATAACACCGAAATTACTTTTAAATCCCAGTAACAATAGCGCCAGCTCGACCTGAGTCTCTATAGATGCAATACTGTCGATTACATTAGCAATCACAGTATGTTTCATGTTACAGTTTGGGAAACACCGTGAAAGGTGAAAGCAACTATATTTTGTTATATTAACCAGCGGATCAAATATTATAAAATGCTTGGCTAGCACATTACTGAGTCGTATAACTAGCCAGCTAGCCAACATCTTGTAAATAAGAGAAGGATTGCATTACGATAGTTTAAGATTCGCTCACCCTTTGCCCCAATGGTCACCTGTTTCTGATATATTTGTCTCGTCAACATCTAGCGACTTATATTATGTGGCGTTAAAATATACTCATGATTGTATAACAGAAAATAAAAGTCAACGTTATGTTCGATGCGCTAAGCAAGCGAACACGCCAGGCTCTCCTACACAACACTGAACATCGCGTCATGGACGGAGGGCGGAGCCTGGGTGGAGCCAGCGAGGGAGAAAATTAAAACGATTACGAATAGCGAAGAGCTTAAGATGGGGCCCGTGTAACGCTTGTCAATTCAATATTCCGTTAAAAAAATGGAAAATGTAATTAAATTTTCTAAAATTAAATGTTTTGTTAGTCAGCTAAATGTATAGGCGGAATTAAGATTTTGGAGTCGTTTTTTTTATTTTCTATTTGTGGAATAGAAACGGACAGTAAAAAAATATAAAATCGGAGAAAAGATTTTAAATTTTTCGTTTATGCAGTAAAAAAACTACAGAAGATCTACAGAGCCAGCCGGTGTACAGCCACCTCTGTACACCGGTTGTTCGGCTGTACACTTGAGGAAATACATCTATGTAATTTATAACAATATATATTTTCAAACAAATCAAGCTAAACAAACCCCTATATAGGATTGATAACCATACATTCAATTATTCAAAAGAAAAGATGATAAGGCTCCTCTAACTCCCCAAACTATACCAATAAGATTGTTTCCCCCCTTGGTTTGGGCCTTTTATAACCCCCCAGACAGTTGGTTTGGGCCTTTTATAACCCCCGGACAGTTGGTTTGGGCCTTTTGTAACCCCCCGACAGTTGGTTTGGGCCTTTTATAACCCCCGGACAGTTGGTTTGGGCCTTTTATAACCCCTGGACAGTTGGTTTGGGGCAGTGGATGGCCCTGGATCAGCGGGTCCCTCATCAGGCTCCTCTGCCACATTCGATGAGGACTCAACTGCCGTGGAATGCCTCGAGGAAAGGCCGGGTCCGCAGCTGTCTCCTCCCCACCCTGCGTCCCTGATCCGGTCTGTAGTAAGGTCAGATCCTGTGTAAAAGGTGTAAGAGAAACACAAGGTTAAATTATTGACACTTTACATCTTTTGATATAGACCTTACCGATTATTTATAGGACTGGAACCAAATAATTCGTGAAGACCACAGTTAGTGTAAAGCAAAGCCTACATGTGATCCAGTGGCCCATTCACCCTATACTTTTTCTTTAAAAATTAGCTAATGCATAATTATGTGAACCTTATTTTTTAGAGAGAATCGTTTTTAATGAATAATTAATCATTTTAACCTTTCAAACAAACTTGTACTGCTTTCATTAAAGGAACATACACACACGTGAATAAATATGGAGATGAAATGACTGCTTCCACCTCGGTGAAAATTCCTACATGCTCCATATAAGTAAACAACTACATTTATAAAAGAAAGAGCAGCTAATGCTGTAGATTACTGGAGCTCTACAGAACACACGAATAAATACCATTGTGAGGAAGTCCGGCGCTGCCCTCTAGTGGCTTAATGTGACACTGCACCTCTCGGTATTGTCAGGTTCTCCAGTTGGTTTGTGGCACAGTAGATTCAGTCGATTAGTTGGGCAGCTGTTGATTGCTAGCGGAAACACTAGTAATTGAAGTGGAAATTGACTTGTACAATAATTTCTGTGAAAAAGCGCCAATAATTTATCCTTGATCGATGACATATCACTAATTTATATCAGCATTTTATTTTATTACTTACAAATTTGTTTGCCTGTGCTCCCCCTGTTGGCTATTGAGTTGCTGCTCCACAGCAGGTAGAGCAATTTGTAGTAATTATATTCCCTCTGGAAAAGTCCAGGCATGTCCATCTGTAAGAGGCCATTTCATGTTGGTTATACATATTGTTTGCTTTTTGCTAGATTTATTTCTAACAGCTACACAAAAAGAATACAGTTGTAGCATGGACATTCATTCTGTTACACAAGTCATTTAAAGTTCTTCCCGTCTCACCATGTATGGGCATATTGGATTTAGTTTGGACGTCACAATATGGCTACAATACAGGAAACGTGAAGTAATTTCCTGCCTGTTAACCACAAACAGTGTGACTTCCACAAAGCATCATTAAAAATCAATGTTTTATAACAATGATAACAATAGATTAACTGTGTATTTTGGATGTCACTCGTTCATTTTTGACTGTTTATACTTTGTCAATTAATTCCTACTAAATTGAAACAATTGAAATATAATGAATTGATGGATAGAATAGTGCCTTAAAATAAATGTAGTAGGTGTGAAAAGCATCTCTCTTTGCTTCGGACTCCTGTTCACATACTGTGTAGTGGAGTGGACATAATTGAACCAAATATTATTTAAGCCCCGCGATGGACTGGCACCCTGTCCAGGGTGTACCCCGCCTTGTGCCCGATGCTCCCTGGGATAGGCTCCAGGTTCCCCGTGACCCTGAAAAGGAGCAAGCGGTAGAAGATGGATGGATGGATGGATTATTTAAGATTTAGGCTATACCTGGGTCAAAACCACCAGTTTATTTTAGATTCTTATATACCCTTATTCTCTTTCATTTGAAAAGAAACGTGGTCAAGGTGCCCATAAATGAGTAATATTTAAAAAAAGAGTACACTCTCTCTCTCTCTCTCTCTCTCTCTCTCTCTCTCTCTCTCTCTCTCTCTCTCTCTCTCTCTCTCTCTCTCTCTCTCTTACACACACACACAAATTGTCCATTTCTCTACCAGTTTCCTATTCTGTGTGAAGGTGTTTATCTGACGTGAAGGGTTTGCCAGTGCTGAGACTCACTGCAGCCACAAAGGATGGGTCACTCATTATTCTGTATACTACTCTGTGAGTACCCTTTCTATGTGTTGGTTTTAATTACGCAGGTTAAAGGAAAATCAGAAGTGAGTTAATCCCTTTGAAACCTAGAACAGAGCTGAATCAAATGCAAACCAAGTCAGTGTGTATGGTTATATGAAAGAGCCAGTGTCGTAGTAAGTTTAGTGAGGAAAATGAGAAATTGGTTTAAGGAATCGTGACTTTACTGTCTGAGTATCCTAGTGATTTTATCAATGTGGAATTGTGGGAAGGATGTCTTGATTGTCTCATCACGTTGTCGCGTATCTTTGTTTAGTGCTGAGTCCACTACCTTATAAGGCTCGGCCCCAAGGTGAGGACAAACGCCTTTTCACCTTCTCACACTTCACTCTCTCTCTCTATCTCATCATCATCCCTCGTTCCTGTCATTGTACTGTACTGCAAGTGCATTAAATGGAATATAACTTATTCCTTCATGATAAAAATCTAAGCTCTCAATGTTTCTTCTTAAGTGTAATGTCTTCTTTCATATGAGATCAAGATTCAAACAAAGGGAAATACGTTGCACAGTAGGAGGGATAAATGCAGTAAGTTGCAAAATGGCAAAAATTGCCCAAAAAATACCACAATAAATAACCCAATACTAGAAACCAGAAGACAAAGTCATGCAGATTATAGAGTGACATTACATGTGTGTTCAGGGGGACCTAATGCTGTCACAGATACAGTATTTGTCACAGATACAGTATTTCCATGAGAGTCTGTAACATTTATATGTGACATGAAAGAGTGAAAGGGTTCCTGAGTGGCCCCCATGAATTTAAACCTAACAAGGAAGGTTTAGATGGTGAATACCAGTGAATTGGATCTAACAAAAATGATATTGATATATTATTATATTTGATGAAATACAAATATCTATCCTATTGTTGTCTTCTACTATTCTGTGTTTCCTGGCGTGAACAGAGGGAAAGAGAGCTAAAGTGTCGCTCCAA
>JAOEHI010052607.1:0-16439 GCA_025447815.1 Percopsis transmontana | reverse complement strand
TGTGTGTGTGTGTGTGTGTGTGTGTGTGTGTGTGTGTGTGTGTGTGTGTGTGTGTGTGTGTGTGTGTGTGTAGTGGGGGGTAGCAGGAGAGAGCAGGTGGAATGAAACTTTCATGAGCCACAGGGCTGCTTAAGAGGGTTGGGCCTGTCTCTCTCTACACTCTACACACACATAAGTGAGGATACAGTAGGTGCACACACATGCAGGCATGCACACGTGTCAGTGCAAGTAATGGGAACTTTGGGAACAAACCATTAATTCATTCCATAACCCTTATGGAAGGAACACACACCAAACAATATACTGTACTGTCTGTTCCTGATTTTCCTGAAGTGTTGTGACACAGCCGGCTCTTCTAATTCTCTAGTGTGTGTGTTTGGGGGGGGGGGGCACAGAGCCCCCTTCTCTCCATAAGCCAAAATGGGGGGGCACACATGCTTCTGTCGCTGTCCGCAGGCGTTGGCAGACCTAACATGGACACACATGCATGCATACGCTCTTGTGTATCAATGTGTGTGTGTGTGTGTGTGTATGTTGGCACAGCAGTCTGCTAGCACACATTATACTGGAAGGCAGGAAGACAGGCAGACAGACAGACAGACAGAGAGGCTCACATCTCCGTTCAAAGGCTCCATCAAAAGTGTGGCTGAAATGTCAACGCTGCTCAAATCTACACACACATAAACACACAGAGGGGAAGGGAGGGAGAGAGAGAATGACAGATGAACAAAAGGAGAGTCAGGGCTGAAGTGTGAGGAGAGAGAGCGACACACACAAAGAGAGAGTGATGGATGGAGAGAAAGAGACATAAGGGCAGATGAAGATAAACACAGTAAACAGAGGACAGACAGAGGTGGAGGTATTACTTTGCAGGTATCTGCTCCATGCCTGGGACTTCTGCTCCATGTCTGGGACTTAACTCAGCTGGTTGAGAGCAGACCAGACAGGGACAGAAGAGGGAGAAAGTCACACACACACATACACACACACACATTCTTCTTAAAAGTGATCTTGTGAACTTTTGTTAAACCTTTATCTCTGTAGCTTCCTTGGCTCAATATTAATCCCTCCAGCAGAAATTCACAATAAATAAATAAAAATACAAATCCAGTTGTGGTGTGCGAACGATAGACTCGCGCACTAGCGTTTTTTGCTGAATGTTAGCGTGAGGCAAGGAAGCTACAGTGTCGAGGATTTAAAGTAGCTCAAGCTAACAGTTAGATTTCAAACCCTTAAACATACTCTATATTGAATAATAGTTAGTTAAATGTGTTTTTTCCACCATAAAAATGCAATATGCCACGCACAACGGCTAAACAGCATCTCTACACTTTCCCCCTCAATGAAAATGCCAGTATCTATAAATATGCAAATTTGAAATGCACCCATGCCCTCTGACATTTTGTCTAAAGAATGGCTTCCAAAATTAAACAAAAACTATGTGCGTCAATTTGTAATGGCAAGCGGGAATGTTAGAGAAATACAACCTTACATGTTTGAGCATCAGTCGGAATCTAAAGAGGAGCCTTTTTTACTTACTGAATGATGAGTTTAGTTATCTTGACGTTACTAATGCTACAACTTCACAATCACCATTCACTGCTGACCGAGAGCACCCCATAAGCCTTGCCGGTTGGGAGATGCTTTGACCCAGTCGTTTAGCAATGACCGTTTGGCCCTTGTGAGAGTGGATCAGGTCTTTATGCCTGCCCATTTCTCTACCATCCAACAGATTGACTATGAGAAGAGACTGTTCACTTACTGCCCAATATATGCCAGACCCTGACATGCAGCATTGTTAAAAGAGAACATTATTCGCTTGGTGGTCATAATGTTTTGGCTCATCAGTGTAAATAGCAATAGCTGTCAGACATCGTTTAATGATTTAGACTTACATGTTTACTAGCGCTTGCTGCGCAATAATAATCCCGGGAGTCCTGGGACTCCCGGGATGGTTAGAATCAGGCATCAGAATTAGCTTAATCGCAAAATTCATCTGCCTTTGCATTAAGTTGTGGAAGCTGTCTTTGCTAAAATGTGTACATAGATGGATCTCATCGCTGCTGTCAGGCAAATTGACATGTTTTTTATAGTAAAATAAATAGTGGAAGGAGGTTCCCTGCTCTTGATTACATCCTAAAATTACATAATGTTATTATGTTAATTAGGTTACTTTTAGATTGTCGCCAGATATCGCTACAAGTGCAATAGGAAGTTAAATGTTTCAGTTTCAATATGCGCTCCTGTGGTTTGCATGTTGGTTACCATTAGCTTTGACGTCCCAACTAGTACATGCCTCTAAACATCTCGCTTTTAAGTGGAAAAATGCGAAAAATAATTCCAGTTGGATAAAAGCATCTGTTAAATGACCTAATTGTGTGGTGGGTGGGCAGACTCATAAGAACAGAGATCAATAGGAGATTCAGAGTCAAGTGACAGATAAGGCCATGTCGTGTGAATGCCACTGCCTATGACCAATGTTGTAGGCAGATGCACACACAAACAAACACACAGTTTGGCCTGAAGGGACAGGAGTGGGATTTGTAGGTTGTGTGTGTGGCAAGAACCAAACAGCTATTGGAGAGGGGAAAATGTATTTGGCTTGATTATTATATATTGATACAATATAAGAACATTTTGATTTGCCAATAAAACCTCTGTCGTGAGATAGATAGAAGGTGATACAGAGTAACAAACACACACACACACACACTTGAGACACAGGTAGAGTGAGGCACAGTAAATAAGGTAGAGAGAGACTTGAAGAGTGAATGAGGATAGAGATAGAGAGGCAGACACACAGACAGAGAGATGGGGGTGGGGGTGTGGATGTAGTCATGCCTGCATGAAATAAGTAAGATTTAGGAGGGGTGGCAACGAGAAAAATAGAGCGAGTTCAGGATAGGAACAGAGGTAAAAATAAGGAAGGAAACCATGTGTGTGTGTGAGTGTGTGTGTGTTTGGAGGGGGGGGGGGGCGTAAACTGCGGAGTGGAATTATACAGCGTACAGATGGATCCATATGCCTGAGCAAAATGTGCCCAAAAAACGGCAGCGCTAATTAAGACTTACAGGGTGAATGACAGAGCCATTTGTGACGACAGAATATAGCATCTCCCCGCCCCCCACCAAACAGAAGGGCTTGGAGAGCCACAGTGTCACAAAACATTACCCACACAGCTGTCGGCGTTATGAGGAGCCCCCCTTCCCAACCCGTGCTCTCTCTCCCCCCCTATCTCACTTATCCCTATCTTTTCTCTCTCCCCCCCTATCTCACTTATCCCTATCTTTTCTCTCTCACCCCCCTCTCCCTGGGTCAGCAAGCAGACTTGTTTGTGGCATTTTACAGTAAAGCCACACCTTCAACCCCCGCCCACCGCCTCACCCACCATCTCCTAACTGTCCTCTTCTCTCATGTCATCTCCTCTCCAGGCTTTGTACCAGTGTCTGGTGCGTCTCTGAGGGACCAAACAAGGACTTGTGCTCCATCATTTAAATCCAGAGAGGAAGCGTCTGCACTTCATATGCACACAAACCCAGCCTCACACCAGCTTGAAAATCCAATAAACAGCAGCGAGACTGACAGAGCGGGCCGGGTCTGAGCTAACGGGGGGCTCTGGGCTGACTGCAAAGCAGGGAAATCAAATCCCGGTGTTATCATTGTTGTCTTCTATTCTCCGTTCTTCTCTGACTCCATCGCAGAGCTCACTGCCGACATGAGTCTCTGGCCTCAATGAGGTTCTATGGCTTTCGTTATCGCGCACGTTCCGCTGTGCCCGCAGCTTACTGGGTGCACGTCATCTTATTCAATTTAACGACCTCGTTAAATAAAGGTGCAATGCTCTGCTGGACACGCCACACACGTAAGCTGTAACTGTGCTGCCTGAACATGGTAATGCATATTAAAGCTCCAGCCTGTGTCTGACACTTGTCACCTGGGTGTCAGCTACAGGCAGTACGTGGAAAATGATTACCTCAAAACCAAACCGCTATCCACAGCATGGGCCAACGGGGGCGCTTATACTCATTTTTCTTACGCCAACCACTGCTGTTTGACACTAATGTACATTTATATCGAACATCACAACTAGGTCAATGGAATGGCTGGATCATTATTCCATTATCTCAACCAGGGTTACAGTACGTAAATTGTGAAAAAGATCTTTAAAAAGTGAAATTAAGTATAATTGTGCAGAACTGTGTACGTCCTGTGCCGTCCTAGTTGCCCATGATCACTTTATCACCCTGTACGGGGTGCCACTATCGTCCATGTTACTACTTGTTCTGTCAATACTTTCCTGCTCCAATGACACCAAGATGGATTCCTGCACATTGAATCACTCAGTAAATAAAGTCACTCTGGTTCTCACGTCCCGCATCCTCTTTTCTTTCGCTTTTGTTCCCCTCGCTTTTCCTGTCTGTCTGTCTGTCTGTCTGTCTGTCAGCTGGACCTATCGCCCTGAGGCTGGGTGGCATACAGAGTAGCCCATGGAGTCTTTTAGTAAAATGAGACCCCCTTAGCACCCCGTTAAACCGATGACCTTCTCTGTCACTCCCGTTGCCCGCTGCCTTAGAGGACAGACGCTGGAGCTGCAAGCTAAGAGACCCAGAGCCTAATATAAGTGTGGGTGATTAAACAACTCCCTGTAATTGCTCCTTTTGTGCAGGAATCAGCTGGACGCGCTGATCTCTGGGGCAGGGGCCGTCTGTATGTGTGTGTGTGTGTGGTGGTGGTGTGGGGTGCTTCCGTCAGTGACCCTCTGCCCTCATTTATATGACCAAACAACCACAGTGGGAAGTGTGTGCGGATGTTTACAAGTGTGTCCGTTTCTCTTCATACACTATGTGTGTGTGTGAGCTCATAGCAAGCAGTATGTGCTTATGAAAAGAAAGGCTTAGGCTCAACACTGAAACACCAGAGCTCCCCTCTGTGACCATTTAGTGAATTACACCAGTAAAGGACGGTCACAGCTTGTCTGAAGCACTGTCTGGCCTGTTGTATGCCCACATTGCCAGCCAGTTGGCTTTAGTGGCGCGGGACTCAGCCGAACCTGGACACCACCACGCCCAACACTAGGGCCACATTTCAGAACTGGTAGCGGTTTATGACCCACACATATCGGCCACCACCACCTCACTCGGCACAGACACCGTCAAACGGGTCAGCATGCTGGGAGGGGCCCAATTACCATAGCCACAAGTAGACACATAAAGTGCTTTTTGATGGTCTGAGTGCTTCAGCTTTACTGTGATAATGCCTGCTCTCAGAAAAGCCAGCCCTCGTCAAACCCTAGTCAGGACCTTCTGTGCCAAAACAGCTATCAGACAGAAGTTCTGTGGAGTTCTGAAAGATTTTTCCGGTTCAGAGGCGAGAGAGATAGACAGGTGATAAATCCAGCTAGTCAACTAGCTGAATTTATCTAGTATTATCTAGTAATAAATCACATTAAATTATGGAATAGACCACACCATTACAATGTAATGTTTCAATTATTTAGTACTATTGTAAAATGGATATTTTAATAACACGATTGTTATTAATATAACTGATATTAGTAGACTAATTATATTCAGAGATCGATATATTTGACACTTTTAATTCCAATTCCAAATACATTACATTTTATTGGTCATGTATTGGATCATTTCATCCAGTGACTACAGTAGATTTAAATATGTAAATGTAGGCTAAAGTTTTAATGAAACATTTATGTCCATAGGGACTCTGCCAGACTGTATAATCATGACGCTCTCTGCTGGCCAGATTACCACCGCGTGTTGACATCTAGACCAATCAAAAGACACTATCTAAAATTGTGCAAAATCACTCTTTATTCTTTTTCCCTTTTATGATAGCAGAAACAGAGATCTTTCACATCAATCTGGTCGGCATCCCGACAGTACAGTCCCTGGACAATACATTTCAGCATGTCCCAATGTCCTTATTTACAATACACCATTCAATGACCTTAATGTCCTCCATTATAGATAATATTAGCATGTCCTGTACAGACATTTATAAGAAGGATGGTCTTTCTGTACAGGTGTTACGTGACTCCACAATCCTCTGACTTCTCGTACACGACCCGTCCATCCCAGGCCTGAGGGCACTGCGTTTCTCCAGACCAGGCAAACGTTGAATAATTGCAATATCTAGTATAATGTGGAGAAAATACAAACCCACACGTACATACATACGTACAGACATACAGCATAGAAGGAACTGATAAACTGGGGCTATCTGTACAAGGTGGATATTTCACCATGGCAACCCTGTTACCACGGTAACACCCGGTGTCCAGTGGGTGAAAAGGAAACTGCGTGCTTACAGTGACTCAACACTAGAATAAAAAAGCCACAATTTTTACCCTCCACTCCACCAAGGGGGGGGAAGGGGGGGGCGGGACTAATACCTTAGACATTTTCTGTTTGGATAGCGTGTTAATTCGAGGTGACGGATACGTGGTTTTTTGCTATTGGGTGATATTAACTGCACTTAACATGTTCACTCATCCTTGTCTCTTGTTTTAATGAGGCAGCAGGCTAATTGGCAAATCTGCGGGGGTTGACAGATCCAATATTCCACACCACTGTCAACAAAAACCCTCAACTTCAAAATGAGTGATTTATATTTTTTACTTGAGCTGGAGGATTCCCTGGGGTTTGTGCAACTTTTCCAATAAATAGCTGACAAGTAAATAAAAAAATAAGAAAAAAAAGATGTATTTTTATATAGTACCTCAATATGTGGCATTTTGGAAAAGCGAGGTTTTCACAGTGCAACTTGGCAGCAATATTCTAATTCCACTCTGAGAAATCATGCCAGTGATGGATGAATTGTTTTAACACGTTATCAAAACGGAGGGTCTAATCTCAGGGCCTCACCCAGCAGGCTGGGGTCTGCCCTGCGGACAATCATATCACACACTCTAATCCATGTAATTAGTCAAACAATATTAAATAAACACTGGATTAATGCTTTTGCAAACACAATGTGAGAACAAACTTACATATGAATGTACTGTAAATCCATCACTTAGCAGCCACAAAAAGATCTAATTACTATTTGGAATGATTCCATGTATCGTTTTTTTACTACATATTCACAAAGAGAATAGTGATACACAGAGATAAACTGTCCAAAAGGATCCAGGAAAGCGTCGCTGATAAAAGGGAATGAAGGTTGCTGACAAGACTGGACAGGAAATGAGAAAACCAGGCTATGAAAAGTGTGTCTACACATACTCTTTTGTGTCTGAGCATGTGTGTGTGTGTCTGTCTGTCTCTTCATGTGTGTGTCTTTTCCATTTGTGTACATACTCAGGTATGTGGGTGTATCTGTGTGTTCGTGCGTGCATGTGCGTGCGCGCGTGTGAGAGCGTGACCGTGCGTGACCGTGCGTGACCGTGCGTGTCCAGGTTGTAATTTCTCTTTCGCTGTGTCCTGTAGTTCTATTGTACTCATTACAAACAGAGTAAACCAGAGCAACGGGAACCATGATAACCTTCCAGGAAGGTTATCAGACCAAGTTTCCTCCCGTTTGTACTAGGAGAGGAGGAGGAGACCAGCAAAAGATAAGAAAAAAAAAGCCTTTCTTCAGTGGTCCGTCTGAGGTCGGTCTGTCTGTCTGTGCCAGTCAGCCTCCATTAGCTGGAGTAGATCTGGGTGCCGATCACACGCATGATCTCCTTCTGGACCTTGGGCTCCTGGGTGTTGATGTTTGCGTCTCCCACCTGGCCATCCTCATACCTGCATGCACACAAACACACACATACACACGCACAGACGCACACACACAAAAATAAGCAATATCTAAAACATCTAAGACATCTGTTTTGATGCACAGATCTATTCTATACAGAATTGATCCATAGTGACAAAAAAGGTACTTATGGTCATAAAATAATATGAAATAATAAAAATCAAGCTTTACAAAGCTAGACAATATAGATAATGATAATCAAAACAATATTAGTCCAACAAAATGAGGAGACATTTAGCATCCTTCTGGGGTCCTGTGGAGCTCATTGGGACTTCTATGAAACCCTCTGTATACATGTTTTGATATGAGAAAGCATATATAGAGAGGGGGGTGGTATCTCAACGAGCGCGACAGTAATCTGCAATTGTAGTGATCTTTCAGTTAATGTAAAAAGTAGTTTGTGAGAAAACATGTAAAACATGTAAAAAAACATGGCATGTTTGTCAGAAAACATGCCATGGTAAATTACATACAGAGCGCTGCATTTTTTTCTGCTCTCATGTGGCTAAGCTTCCTCCTTCCCCTCTCGACTTTTATTGTGCTCTCATCGGTTATCGGTGCACTTGGGTGTTCCCCAAAACTAAAGATACTAAAGATTACTTATCCTCTGTAAGATGAGGTCTACCCTGTAGCATGAATATGTTTACTGGTAGAATAACACACAATAAACACTAATAAACCTAAGAAACTATAACAATAAAAAAAACAAAGGAACAATGAAGACCAAATACAAACATTACCAGCCAGATAACACTACTGCTAATTTACCTTCAAATGAAGATTTAATTTATTTTAACAGGAAACACAACTCAGGCACCTGTCTGTGGCATCATCAAGCCTGTCCACAAAATAAAGGGGTTACTCACACGAAGAAGAAGCGTGTGCAGACGTGGTCAGAGACGGGACACACCCAGATGTTGCCATGTTTCTGCAAGTCCTTGGATGTTATCACTGTCCAAATAGACAAGACAGCTTACACACTTTGAAGAAACCGTCCTTCAGTGTTGTTGAAGGTTCTACACGATAATGTCACACCAAAACACGTGCCCTGAATGCTCTTCACGTACGTTTCTGTGTGTGTGTGTGTGTGTGTGTGTGTGTGTGTGTGTGTGTGCGGGGGTATGTGTGTGCGCCTAAAGTGTGAGTTTAAAGAAATAACATAAATACAGCTCAAAAAGTACTTTGCAAATATGTCAAGTGAACTGAAAGGGCTATTAATCTATTCGAGGAGGAAGTACTGGTCAGAAAAGGGTCCACACTAGATTAGGAAAATAAGGTGCTACATTACCCACTACCAAAAAGCCTTGTCACTCCACTTAACACCTGTTATACAGACCAATTAAAATGTGTAAAAAAGTTTACAATTGTATTGTCATGATATCTTTGCCAATACTGTATGTTGTAAACTACTGATGCCCCCCTCCCCATGGTGACAAATTAGTTGAGCCCCTTCCCGTTGAATAGACCTGCAAAGTCGTGTAGTCACTGCTCGCTTGGCAGTGCCTTCCGGGTCTAAATTTTGAAAAATGTTAATAGAATGGCCTTTTTCTTATTGTTTAGATTACGCCAGTACTCACATTAATTGATATGCAAATGAATTGAGTTTTGACATTCATTTCAGATATATTGAGATCTTCATTTGCAAGTTATATGATGTTTGCTAACTTCTGAAAGTAAAAGTCAGCTGCTGGTGCACGTTATGCACTCTTTTGGTTATCCTTAAAAAAGAATGCCAAAGTTGTAAAACTAATACCAGAGACATTATTGAAGAGACAGACAACTGAAGAAGTTGTATGCACATATCCCACCCCTCCCCACAAAAGAAACAAACGTCTGCTTTATAGCGGCCGATCGGAAAACCTATTAAGCCAATAATGTGGTTGTAATGACCTTGCGCATGCATAGTAGAAGTATAACCTGTGGGTAAAAATGCTTTTTTATCCTTATTTTAGGAGAAAGGCACCAAACTTTTTAAGTGTTTTTTATCAGATTTGACTGGTGATTCTATACATGCAGTTCTTATATGCCGGTGACCATTGAAAGTGCAGTTATGGTTCTCTACCCATTCATTTATATAGGGGCCTGGTCTTGTTAGCATGAAATAACTGCCCGTGGGCGTTTCCAAGATGGCTGTCGAGTGGCCAGTCTCTTCTACAATGTCTCTGCTAATACCGACAGACATAGCTGCGCTCTTACTAAGGTACGTTGCTATGGAAACATCACAGGGGTCAGGGGTTGTCACTGCTGTGTGATTCGAGTGACGTGAGTGACGCGTTTATGCACTGGAGTGATAGCTTGCATGTAGAAAAATGCTTACTTGACTACTTAACAGTCTCGTAATTGATAAACACCAGTCTTCTCCAATGGGAATCTGTGCCTTTTGACAAAACGCGTAAGTATGCAATACATTAGTTAATCACAGAGCATGGTAGGGGCAAATATTGAAAACACCATTCATTTTTCTCATAAGGAAAGTCGGTTAGATACAGAAGTCCATATTTGGGCAGGGGCACCTCCCAAAAATAACGTAAAACTCTGCAGGTCTATTCAGAGCGCTGTTGTAAAGGCGAGGCATGCAACGTGAAGCAGGAGTTTTACAATTCCTTCAAGTCATTCAAGTCTTGATCATGTCATAAGTGTGTTAGTATGTCTTCTGATAAATATAATGTAGCTTGTAAAATTAAAAAGTATATACAATTATATAACCGTTTTGGTGAATGGATTAAATGATTCACATTATTTGAGTTTTACCTTCACACAGGGCGATGCAGTTCAGATTTCTGCTCTGAAGGAACCTTGACTGTATCGGCCGGCTCTGCTAAAAAGAGGCTTTTATTGGAGTTATTGTGAATTTAGAATCAGTTTAATCTATGATACTACGTGTATCATAGATTAAACTGATTCTAAATTCACAATAACTCCAATACAATATAATTTGTAGGAAATTGTAAAGCTTAAAGTCTTAATTAAAATATAAAAGATGAAGTCATATAGTCATTCACAGAGTTTTAAGATATTCGTGCAAATGCATTTTAAAAATGTATTTGTGTTTTCCTCAAGGATAGGATTTTGTTGTTCTTGTAGATTTTGGAGAATCGACAGCGAAGAAGAAGTTAGAGACAAACATTATATATTATACATGATAAAAAGTATATTTAGTGGTGCTATATGCTTTACTGTGGCATTTTTCATATTCATGTGCTTCACCTGTGGGATGGTGTTCATACGGTTGTAGCGCTGCACTAGTTCATCTTTGGTGGGCATACGATGTTGTCCTTTACCCATTCCTACTCAAACAAAAAACAACAGAAGATCAGCGTCACTCTACAGGGAAAAACTTTCGTTATGTGGCCAACAACCTCCTGCACACAAAATGTACTCTTGTCTTTAAAGTTTTCAAACCAAACCGGAAAATAAATTAAAGCTGCTGCAGGTAAGATTTGAGAATTGCAACAAGAGCATGTAGCTAGCCAGGGTGCCTTGCTCAGAAGCAAAGCATCAGTTTTGGAGAGTTTTGACACCTCCATATCTTTTGGCAACAGACTCCAATGCTAGGCAGCAACACTCCTGCCAATGCTAACATCAAACCCCGCTCTGTAAAGTCTGCTGATAAAAGGCCTATGAAAAAGGGAAATGAGCAGGGCACATTGTGGGTGGGATCACTTTCTTCTAGGAGATAATGACAGCTTATCTTGCATACACAGAGACACACACACACACACACACACACACACACACACACACACACACACTAAGTCACACATAAACTAAAGTATTGGACAAAACCGGACATGCACCGTAAACAGTCACTGGTGCAGTGCAGCAGCGAAACACAGTGGGATGAGACCAAAGACCAGTTTTCCAAACTGGTGACATGGAACACTGCAGCAAAACAGCACAGCATGGACCACCCCAGCGTATGAAAATGGATGGTTCAAGCATGAAATCCGGGTGACAGCAAACACAAAGCAGACTCAACCAATGCAGCGGGAGACGGGGTGGGGGGTGTCTGGGATGTCTGGGATGTCTGGGATGTCTGGGATGTCTGGGATGTCATTCCTACCTGAATATCCAAAGGATATACTGGAGATGGGGCTGAGATAGATGCCCTTTCCATAGGCTGCACCATGCAGCTTGGGTTGGAAAGATTAGGAAGGAAGCACATGTCACTACGTGTCTCACAGGACAGAGAAACACACACACACCCCAGACCTGTGACATATAGCTCTCCCAAAAAACCCTTGTTGTTAGTTCCAGCTACCTTGGAGTACCATGGGTGGGTTTCCACATAAGATCATGCTGCAAGTGTCAGACCAACAAAAGAGTGCTTCTGAATGGGGGCGGAATAGTGTGAGCCTAGAAGCTCGATAGAGGAGTCCACGCCTCTCAGCACTCTCAATGGGAGGGCCAAGCGCCAAACCAAAACAAATATTCCAGGCACAAATCAAGGAATGTAAGTTATAACCTGTTTTATACAGGTATACACACACACACACACACACATACACATAACTCCAAAGAATGCAAAGGGCCAAAATAATAACCGATAAAACTTGCAGATTAACTCTATTAAAGAAATGCTTGTGCATAAAACGATCAGGTGTTTTAGTCCACGCTGAAGTGCAAGGTGTGGTGGGGGAGGTGAAGAAGACAGGGGGACAGGTCTGGATGATGGAGAACAGTGAAAGCTGAGGTAGATGAAGGTCAGGACACAGAGCATCTGCTAGAAATTAAAAGCAGAAGGGAGGATTTGTGTAATGGCGGGGGCTTCAATGGTTCAAGGCGGAGAGTGAACGATGAAGGTGTCGAGCAGAGAGACAAGATCAAAATTCAAAGAAGAAAGAAGACAGTAATGAAACGCAGGTGGGAGAGTGTCACAGTTCAGGAAAGATCCCCAGAATAATTTCCTTTAATCTGTTCTAGGCCATGACACTTCCCTGAGGAGGGATTATCACATACACATCCGGTGTCCTTTAGGCTTTGATTCTTTTCTATTTTGGCTATATTGTGTCTCTTTAAAGCAACACAGCTCCAAAAACAAGAATAGAATAGAGGAAGATGAAGAATGCAAACCTAAGCCACCCAAATACTGTGGGTGGCTTTTGCTATTTTTTGACAACCAGAGTGTTGAGGCTATTCCCAGAATGCATTTGGACATGATTGAAGGGTACTTTTCATCTGAATAGTGATATTTGAAAAAGTGCATGAATTTTTACAGTATAATTACTGTATTTGTTATTTTCATTTGGCTCAGGTCTGCACAGACAGTGTGTGGTACCAGTTACTAACCTTCCTTAGGAGCTTCCATCCACTTACCACCAGTAGATGGCAGTGTTCACTACTACGGCTCTTTGTCGGTGTCCTCCAACACCTAACCTACTCAGTGCTCTAAGTGGTTGACCCTGGGCTTCTAGCAAGACACACAGGTAACTTTTCTGACCTCTTAATGCAGTGGTTCTCAAAGTGTGGGTCAAAGATGCTGTGAGATGTTTGAGATCAACTTTTTGCGTATCTTTATTAACATAGTGTGCAACAGCATTATTTTGATAGACGCTTCATAAGTGTGCATAATTGATTTATTTTATTGTTATTTCAGTGTTTTCATATCCCTGGGGGGGCACAAGCTACACAGTTTGAGGACCACTGCCCTAGTGGACAGCAGAGTCCCCTCCCTTTCTCCTAAAATGGGAGGAAGCATGCTGTCCACTACTGTCGGTACAGGAAGCAGAGGATAGCCGACATGGACCAGAAGAACCTACCAGAGTGCCGTGCTTGTTGAAGCGCCATCACAACGTTTACAAAAAGGGAATCTGGCATCCATTAGCTGTCAAAATGAATCAGTTGGACAGCGGGCCTGCTCTGCCACAGAGCAGGCACTATCCAATAGCAGATGCGTCTTAAATTACAGCCAACTGCCAGGGCTACATACCTGCAGTTTGGTATAAGAGGCATTGACTAGTCCATTTCTCAGAACAGAGTGCCAGTTCTCTATATGGGAACCACTAGAGCAAATATAGAGAAAGAGAGAGAGACAGAGAAAGAGAGAGACAGAGAAAGAGAGAGACGTGTGAAAATCAGTCACCAGAGTCCCAGCCATTATGACCACTGGATCCATGCCATCCATTATATTGCTTAGCAAATTGAAACTAGGAACAGGTTTCACCTATGATTCTTGTCAAATATGTGATGTAGCTACATAAAGCTCAACAAAATGTCTTAAAATGGTAACAAATTTTATTATCAATAATAGATTGTATTTCTTATTAAACAGCGGAATCTTCTCGACACACTGTGTTGCAGTGGAGTTAAAGTGGACCTCCTCTATTCTCCTAAAATAAAATGGTGACAGCGCAGGACTTTATTTAACTAGGCCTGCGCCATCTTCTTGACAAAATCCCTTCTCTGTGAGACTTTGTGGCTTGCTAACAGGCAGTGAGGCAACTGTCCTAACGTCTGAAGAAGAAAAAACTATTCAGTATATTATATTTTTGATAATAAGTTGATCTGCTTTTAAGTTAAGCACATTAAATTGCATATGTATCTGTCTCAGCTGTTAAATGTTATTATTAGTAATACTAAACTAGAGAGACTGATAGCATTGTTGTAAAGGTGCCCTAAAATTGCCCAGATGGGCATCATGTATCTAAACTATTCAGCAGAGCCCCATCTACTAAAGTACAAATCTCCATCTAGCAGACCCGCCTGGCTCCATGTGCTGGCACCGTGGGGTGGCTCGCTGGTGAACACAGCGGCCCTGCTTGTTGTGTCAATGCAGGAAGAGAACACCTGGTGTCATATACAGACACCATGGATGGGAAGATTCTACAATAGTTACAGTGACATTGCAGCCTCGTGATACCATCCTCGCGAGCTCCCACCATTCCCGACATTACAAGCTAATTATATTGACTTGGCTTGAGAAGGTTAGTGCGGCAATCTCTGCAGTTTTATCAGAACAGCATTGAAGGCTTTTCTCCGTTGAGAACATGTATTTGCTGTGCTTCCAACTGGTTAGCGACATTAACAGTGAAGAAGATTGGGCTGACAGAGAATCCCTTGTTATTGTCGTGTCGCCAGTTAATAAACAATATAAGATATCAAACAAGGATTAGTATTGTAATTCTTTATAGTATTGGTAACATCATTGATAAATTAAATCACTAAATTTGATATTCTATATTAATTGTATAAGGACTTTATAGCACAACACTTTTTGAGTCTCTGTGGCGTAATAGAAGGTGTCCGCTCACAACCCTTTTTCTGTGGCTGCACTTGTTGAAACATTGGGACCGGTTTCCTTCTACCTTCTACCTCGATTCTTACAACTGCACAAAAACATTTGATGTTCAGGTATTGGAGCTAATCTTACTAAAAGTACCTTTTACACGATGATTTGTCTTACAAAGTGTCCATCAACAGACATGATGCAATACTGCGGTTACTTACTGCGGTTGCTTACTGTTTACATTATTACACCTGTTTCCATCGGCACTCTAGCTGACGTTACATGTTCTGATTGGTTGAGATGAAGGTATGCGGTAGTCCAATCGTGTGTGAGGAAGTTTGATAGAAATTTACTAGCACCGCCTTTATGCCAAATACTTTTGCATTCAGGGGTTACAGACTGATACTCACGGCGAAATCCAACTGGAGCCGCGAGATCAGGATAGTATCACGAGTGACACTAGTGACATTACACTGTGCTGCTGTTAATCAAGAATGAAATACTAGTATTGATGATGATATTGAGTAATGCAAACATAAATTAAAGTTATAACATTATCTTTGGAAACCTAAGAGTTTTCTGCACTGTTATCAAAAGTTATTGAAAATATTGATTCCAGTGATAAAGTTGGTGTTGACATGGAATGTGGAGAGAATTTTTATATCAAAATGTCTAACAAAGCAGAAAAATAACTAATGAGAGTACAGTAAACGGCTAAATGAGCTGCTTGTACATTTAAAAAACCTTCCATGCCACGTGTTTCCTGTGTAGAATATAGTTACCATGTTAGCTATGCGTGTTGTTTCCTGTGTGGAGGTTTAAGTTTGTACAGTTAACCAGGAAGAAGAGCAACGACTCACTGGAAGGCAAATGTGCTGCCATAAAGTTTCTTGGCGGTGCGGAAGCGAGCCTCCTTGGCAGGTGGACTGCTGAGCAACAGGAACTGGTGAGAGGTGTGCATGAACTTCAGTTGCTGTTAGAGAGCAGACAGAAAGATAGTATTTGTTTTTATGCCAGGTTAAGTTTGCATTCTTTATCTTCCTCTATTCTATTCTTGTTTTTGGAGCTATGTTGCTTTAAAGAGACCCAATATAGCCAAAATACAAAAGAAGTGACAGGTACACAGAGTGAAAGGTGTATGTGTTATAGAAAGACAGAAAGTAAGAGAGTGGGTGAGAAAGAGAGACAGACAGACAAACAACAGAAATACAGAAGGAGCTGTCCAGATTAATCAGATCACATTTGCAACATTCAAAATGTATTATTGTGTGTGTGTGTGTGTGTGTTCCTACCCTGCTGAGAGGCAGTTTGACGATATGAGACCTGTTACTAGATATTATCCTGTACACACACGCATACACAGACACAGAAGAGAGAGAGAATCTAATCTGATAATATGATTACAAGGGTCTTTAGTAATATGTTCTTTTTATTCATTCAAGTAAACCAATGA